>JAPYYR010000122.1:0-56267 GCA_030523065.1 Aphidius colemani | reverse complement strand
AACAAATAAAAAAAAAAAAAAAAAAAAAAAAAAAAAAAAAAAAAAAAAAAAAAAAAAAAAAAAAAAAACAGTCAAGACTCTAATAAGCATAAACAATGCTATTTTTTTTTTAGATTTTATTTTTTATTTTAATAAATTTGAGATGAGAAATTTATTTTACTATGCGATTTATTTGAATTTATTAAAACTGTAAACAAAGTTTTTCTAAAAAACAATTAATTTGAATTGTTTAACGGTTTAAACAAAGATTTTCGATATATTTAATGTTAATATTTAATACATGCCAAAGAAATGAAATCAATTGACAAATTTAGTGTTAAAAAAGCCAATAAACTTTTAAACTGCTTTATTTTTGAAAATCAAAAATAATTAATTAAAAAATATATAATTAAACTCAAAAAAGCTCGAGTCTTTTTTCCAATTATTCAAGTTTGCATTTTGATTTTTAATTAATTGTCAATCAATATATTATAAAGAAATTTGAAGCCCCTAATTTGAAGAGAGCTTTAATCTACAGAGATTAAGGAGGGTTTTCAGTGGTTAAGGGTTAAAAGGTTTCTCGAAATGAAAAAGGAATGAATCAGTGAAATTAGGCTCTTCTTAAATTACTTTCTAGTAATTACGTCTTTCTGTTGATAAACCAACGATGTAATCCAAATCTTTACATATAAAAATGAAACGAAAAATTCATTTATTTTTATTGTTAATAAATTATCAGATGAATTTATTTATAAAGTTTAAATGTCAAATTAAATAAAATTTATGTTTAAATGAATAAAAAAAAAAAAAAATTAATATCTCGGGTTGAAAGATACATGTCGAGACAATGATTTTACAGGTCAACACTTTGTGAAAGTTTCATAAATATATCGCAGATCAATTCATTAAATAATAATAAAAAAATAATTATAACAATTTTTTTCTCCATTTTTGTTTTATAAAATAAAAATTTCAGTGCACAAAAGTTTTTTAAAGTTTAATTTACTTTTTTTTTTGCTTCATTTTCTTTTGGTTTATTTTATTATTATTATTATTTTTTTTCTATCTCTGCAACTTTTACAAAACGAATTTTTCTCTTATGTATTTGTATGTGTCTGTGTGTATTTCATAAAACTTTTATATCAGTTATAAAACTGACATTCTGTTTTTCAAAAGTTTGAAATCAAATTTTAAGATTATTTTCATTTGTTATTCACTTTAATATTTTTTGTTGATTAAACGAGATAAAGAAGAAATAAAAAAAACTTTATATAAATTTTTTTCAAAAGTTTAAATAAATAAATATAAAGTTATATTTTTTATAAATTCATAAATAAAAATTGTATATTAAAAATAATAAATAAAAAAAGTTTAAAAATTAAATGAAAAATTTATTAGTTTTTGACATTTATTTTAAAATATATTTTAAAAAAATAAATAACAATTGTTTTTATCATCCCACCGTTTCCCTAAAGCGTTTTGGCAATTTTCCCAACTTTGAAAAATTGAATTTCCTTTGGATAAATCTATTCGAGTTATCCATTATTGGGATGAGTATATAAATATTCTTTCAATTGCTTTTCTTGTTCACCAACATCAGTCCTTTTCAACTTGTATTTTATCATTTTTAAACTCATTAATGTTTCTTTATTTATCCTTTCATGATATTTTCATTTACAATCGCCCATAATAAACAAATGAATAAATAAATTAACAAAATTAAAAGAGAAGAAGAATCAATTCGACTTAATTATCCTTCGAATATTCAATTACTCATTTGAGTAAGATGAGTAAAATTTATCCAACACAAATTTATACACACGTATATAATTTAGATATATTGAAACTTAAAGTTTCGTATTTACTTGACTATTATTTCATAAAATTATATGACTCACTAACGAACATAATAACAATAATAATTTCAACAGTTGTGAAAACAATTTATCAAGTTTTTATGTTGTTTTAAAATTTTTTAATTATCAAAATTAATTTATTTAATCTCAAGCCTATGTCACACCTTTTTTTTCTAATTAATAATAAAAGTAGTTATTTAATTTTTTAAATAATTAAAATATTCATAGACTACGATAATAATTGAAAATAAAAATAATCTAAATGACGATAATAATTTTATTCACGCTTTTTGTGAATATAAATTTTTTTTTAAAATTGATCAATTGATTTACCGTTTTATTATAAAATAATTAATTGTTTATCCGCTTTTAATTTATTATTATTTAAATTATTTATAAATAAAATTATGAAAATAAAAATACAAGTCTTTTGAGAGAATAAGATGAATAGAAAATAATAAACGAAAAAAGAGAAAGAGAAAGATGTAAAACTTCAAAACAAAAACATAAGAGACAAGTGGATTATGTTGTGTATAGAAGTTGACCCAGTAACCGGCGTGATTATAGCATTTTTGTTACAAATATGTCTTATGAGGAAAAAAAGTAGGAGTAAATTTTGAGTGACCTTGTTGTACACAACAACAACATTTATTACATAAATATGTGCGCGAGTGTGTGTGTGTGTGTGTCATTAGGACGCGCACAAACACAAGCTTATTAACACACCGATATGATTTTTTATCCCAAATAGAGTGATTTTCCAATGAAATAATTAACCAAATTGATTGATAACTATTATAATAAACTAATTAAAGAAGAAATAATATAAAAATACATACGAATATTTGATGATTTGAGCCGATGGACAACGGATTTTCCAAAGCCAATTTGATGCTGTCCTTTTTTAACGTTCACATAAACTTGATAAATAACTAATTAATTCACTTTAATTATCACTTTTTTTTTATATCCACGTTATTGTCTTGATCACGGCTATCGAATTATGATAATTTTATAACTAATTCACTCACTTTTTTCATTGAAATTGTCATAAAAAGATGATGAAAAATTAAGACGCGCCGACCCCCTATTCAATAAATTCGCGAACTGATGGGGGAAAAAAAAAATCGATCGGCCATTACCCCCTTTTTTTTTTTTTAAATGGCGGATAGTTTAGCATAAAAAAAAACAAACGCGCGAAATTTTATTTAAAATTTAAATAATGTTTAATTACAACAATTGATTAAAATTAAAATTTAAAGTTAATAATTAAAATTTAGTAGGAAATAAATATGATAAAATTAAAAATATATTAAAAGTTACAATTTCATGAGTGATAGGCAAAAAAATATTAATAAAAACGAGTATTGTGTCAGTTAATAATTATAAATACAAAGATAATCAATTTTATGATGATAAAAATTTATTCGACAGTTGTTTGAATAAATTTAATGATAATTTCATGATACAGTTTATAAAATGGATTTTATTTTTGGTTGCGTGACTAAAAGATCGCGTGATTATGAAAAAAATACAACAACCCTTTCTGTTTGTTTGTTAATATTCAAAGGTGATTTAATGACAAATTATTATTTAATTTGTTGATCAATAAACAAATTAAATAACTGTAATTGTTTTTTATTATTACAAAAATATTTACAGCCGGGTTTAATTTATAAATAGAGCTTAATTGTTGTGTTGATAATCGTGAGAATATATATTTTTAAAAATTAATTAAAATTACTTGTTTTTTTTATTAATTAATTTTTTATCGTGACAAATTGAGATGGAGGATAAAATGACCATTGGTTGGTTTTTCAATCAAGATATTAAATTGATGCAATTTTACAAACACTATCAAGACATTTTTACTTTATTCATATACAATTTACAATGTCTACAGATGATTTTTGCAATTATAAATTCTCCAGTGAATTTATTCACTGAAAAAATTTAATGTAAATTTACAATTAATTGATTTTTAATTGTTGATAAAAAGAATATATTTTTTTTTTTCAATTAAAAATTTTATTAATATCAAATTTAATTTAACAATTTGAATTTTAAATTTTTGTTTTTTGAGTGAATTGTCATGTTGATTATATGAATGGATTTATCAACTGAGTTAATTTTAATTTATGAAAATTGATATAGATTTTTTTTTAATTACAATTTAATATTTAAATTTTAAAATTTCAGCGATAAAGTTTTTGTGAATATATCTCTCTTTTCCTCTCAGTATCTTTGAAGTATTTATTTATTTTGTAATTTAATCAAACCGTAAATTAATATTGACGATATTGATAAATTTGTTTACCTTATTAAATTCTGAATCAAAAAAAAAAATTACATCCCCTTTTTACAAACATAATTTTATTTGTAAATATTGTCTACAAAAAATATTAATTTATTCTCTTTATTTAATTGAAATTTTTCATGCAAAGTAAACAATAGTTAATTGAAAAATAATAACAGACTCGTGTTTGTTATTAATTTAAATTATTTAATTTTATTATTATCATTGAGCTGATAATAAATTTTAATTTCTCGTATAAATTTAGAATTATTTTTTGTGCAGAAATGACATGCGAGTGATATCTTTATGTTTTAAAGCCAAGACAATTCAACATTTTTCATTTGATAAATTTATTTATTATTATTTTTTTAATACATCTATATGTCTTTTAATTTAATTTTATTTGTCAACTCATTCTTCGTCTTGAATGTCAGCTCTTTTCATTTTTTTTTCCTCCAATTTTTAAGAGTCACGTTTGTGAAATTGCCAATCGTTTCTCAACATATTTTAACGATAAAAAAACCCCACAAATATTTTCTTAATTACAAATTTTTAAAAAATAATTAAATTCAAATCTTTCATCATTGATTAATTTTTTTTTTCAGCTACTTGTCAGGTTCATCAGATTACCATTTAAATATCGTAAATAATTATAATTTTTTTTTGTTTATTTTGACAGCTTGACGACCACACGTGTGACATGTCATTTGCTGTCATTGTTTATATTATATTTATCTTGTATATTTTTAATTTTTTAATTTTTAATTTTTCCATTATGACAAACACGCTTGTTATAATTATCTTTATTTATTCAAGTCTTTTGCATCACTTCCCATTGAGAAATAAATAAATAATATTTATCTATTTAAAGCTGGTTTTAATCTAGCTTTTTTTTCCAAATCGTTTTCTCATATATAATTGTTGGGTTTTTTTTTATAAACACATATTTGAATATTTATTATTATTTAAAAATTATTTTTAATTATTATTTTTATATTTATTGATGAAATATTAAATTGCCAGTGAATCATGCAAACTTTATTAAATTCTGAAAATAATAAAGCTCGACGTAAATTTATGAGAAACGAATAAATCGATAAATACTATTGGCAAAACTTTTATACATATATTTTATACAAAATTCATAATGGCATATAAATATATTACAAGAACAATTGAGGAATAACGAATTGAAAAAACTTGTCGATTTATTAATTCAATAAATCTCAAAATCATGACAGATAATATTGTCTGAATGATAATTATAACTTCTATTGATGGCATTGTATCAAAATGAAAATTAAAATATCCATTTGAAAGTAAATTAAATATAAAAAATAATAAATAAATTAAAATTTATATTTACAGCTAAATAAATACAAAATTTTTGCTTACAAATAATTTTTTTTTGTCTTGATTTATAAGACGATTTAATTTTTTTTTATTCATTTTTTTCAATCATCAAGTTTTCAGTATGAATTTTCAACTAGTTTGGAATTTTTAATTGGCAAAAACATGTATCCAATTGCACGCTCGATTAGTTTTATTTATTGAAATGTTTTTATTTAAAAAATTGTAATTTATTAGATTACTTTGATATGGAAAATAATTTATAATTATTTGTGTGTTGTAAATAATCGTGGGAATTTATTTGGCAATTGGTAAAATTGGTTTTACTCGATTCAATAGTTTCAAGTGAATTTGCTGTATTGGTTATATTATCATCATCATCATCATCATCATACAGAATGATGCTTTGATATTAATTGCACGATATATCTGGTTGATTTATACCGAGCAATTACTGGATTGCTATTTGTAATTTATATTTGTATTCATATGTGAGTTGGACTGTTGTATATACACACAAACACACAAATTGAAATGATTAATTTATCATTTAAATTTACTATTTATATTTTTTAATATTATTTTGATATACTTGTATTTAAAAAAGGTCTTATCGCAAATGGAGGATTTATCAAAATGAATTATCAAACTGTCAATCTCAATTCTCAAGATGAATACTTTATGTTTATTTAATTTTATTTTTCAAATGAAATACTATCATTTTAAAAATCTTTAATTAAAAACTTGAAATTATTATTTGTAAATAAAATAAATATTTAAATTATTTCACATCAATTAAATCCATTATTAATTCATGAATTATCAAAAAATTGTAATGACATTTCATGAATAAAGTAAAATATTCCATGAAATTTTGCAATTTAAAATACATTTTTTTGGAATTTATTATTGAAAAATAAATAAATAAATGTGATTGGCATTGAATTTTCGATTAAAAAAAAAAAATGTATAAAATTTTAGTGGCATACCACACAAGAGAGTTGTTGGGACAATCGAGTACCACACCGCACTGTTCACACTGCTGCTGTTGCTGACAAAATCATGAGCCACTTGTTGATCACTCGATGACCATTTTGGCTTCATATCATCTCAATATACATTTATATCTATATACCTGATAAAACAAACGATCACGTTAACAAACCGCCTGTTGACCGGTTAACCAACCATTGATCCTGTTTGAGGATGAGAATTGTTGTTTAATGATTACCTCAACATGTCCTTCACATCATCCACCAATTAACTCACTTTTTAACACCAACATAACAATAATAATAACAAAATTTTAATTATTTTTTACAGAGCAGATGTCATTTTAAACATTAAAAAAATAAATAAAATAAAATAAATTTAAACTTTCTTATATCCATTAAAATTCCGTTGTATTTTTCACAATTTTAATTGTCGTAATTACACGTGTTTAATAGATAAAAAACATGATTTTTATTATCATCTGTCGGGAGACATTAAAATGATTATGTGATGTACTTATCAAGTACAATAAATCAAGTCTTTAATAAAACAAAAATTGTACAGTTTTTTTTTTCCTTCAAATATTTCATAAGAAAAATATTTTTTAAAAATAAAATTAATTTTTTTAGTTCATTAATTTATAATTAATTTGATGATTTATTTATTTTATTTTTTATTTTAATATTATCAAGGCTCTACTTATTGAGATGATAAAAATAAATAGAAAAAGAAATATAAAAATTAAAAATTAAATTTATTTGAATGTAATATCTGATAATATTATAAATTGTTTTTTAATATTTTTTTTTATTTTTGTTATTTAAGGGTTGAAAATATATGGAGTTGTTGCGTGATTTAATATTTTTTTTAAATGTTCAATTATTCATGTAATATGGATGTATATTTTGATAAGAATATAAAATTATTTTGAGGGTGTGGTTGAGCCATGGCACGCGACGTTTTATTATTAAAACAAATATTTTTTTTTTTATTACAAAATGGCTAGTGTTTTTGCCTGCTGCATAATATTCTCGTTTGAATTTTGTCTCTGTTAATTATTTTTATTTTTAACATAGCGAGATTCATCGTAATACAGCTGACGCATCCACCTGTTTAAAATATTTGACTATTTTAGTACATATTTTAATGATTTTTATTTACGTAATTTATTTATTTATTTATTTTCCCGTTATGTATTTCAAGCGAAGCTGTTTTTTTTTTTGTTCTATTCTTTTCGATTGAGAAAACAATTTAATAATTATACAGATATATGTGTGTTAATAAATTTTTTTTTTTTTTTATCAAAATTGACATTGACTTGGCTATAAATTTATTTACTTTTTTAACACCACAATTTACACACAGACACACTTTGTAAGTGTAGATTTTATATATTTTTTTTATTTTTTTTCATCACTGTGACCTCGTTCCCATGATAAAATTATCGTTGTTAAAAGTCAAGTCATGGAAAATAACGGATAAATAATTTGAGACGTTTTTTTACAAAAAAATTAAGTAGAAAAAATATTTGCCATAGTAAATTTATTTTTTGGATTTATGGGATATATTTTCTATGTATTAATTTAAATGGGAATGATTTTCTTTTTTTTAGCTGGATGAATCTCTGATAATTTATATGTATTTAGACATTTTCAAATGAATTTTACTTTTAAGAGTTATTTATCGTCTGACATCGACAAATAAATGATAAACATTTCTCTAATTACAACTATCAATTTTGTTTTGTTTTTTACCCTTGAAAATGATGATTTATTTGAAATATTTTACTGTTAGATTGTTAATTTGCAGTTTTACACAAAAAAATAATCAATCAAATGGATTTTTAAATTTAAAAATTAAAAAAAAAAAAAATCTAAAAGAAATGTTTTTATTTTTTTTAAATTTAAAAAAACCATAAAATTAATTTTAAATATTCATAAATTTTATCTCATAATGAATTTTAAAATTCACAGCAATGAAAAAACAGAGAATAAATTATCTTTTCAATATAATTTGGCCATTAAATATAATTATCAAAGGAAAATATAAATTATCATAACAAAATTAAAATCCAACGATATAAAATAGCTCAACAACAATGATGTATCCTGTAATCTTGATAATTTTCAATAATACCTGATTAAATAAATAATTCATGATGAAATATATTTGAAAATTCGAGATAAAAGAAAATGAAAAGTAACATGAATTCAAATGAGTTTATCCACTGTTTACCATAACGACAAAATTTACAAAACTTTGTCGTTGTAATAATGAGTCATTATTAAACTAAGTTTAGCTCAACGACGTTGTCCAGGGTCCTTGATGTATGTTTATGTTAATTTCTTTACGTGGCAACTTTAATTTCACCTTGTAACATCAAAAACTCTCGAGAAACTTGACAATAAACCCATTGCTTCCGAGCATGTTATTTAGATTCAAATTTTTCCCCAAAAAAATACCAACAAATATAACACCCATAGACATCAAATTTTTATTTACAACAATTTTATCTGTCATAATATTATTTCACTAAATAAAATTAATAATATCTTCATTTTTTTATCATGTCATAAAATTATGTCGTTTCATTTCGTTTTATTCGTCTTTCACGTGATTTTTTTCCTTCAAAATATTCTCCTCTAAAATTTATCATTTTTTTCCAAATAAAAAAAAAATTTCTCTAATCAGAGATGTGTTATCATGCAAATATAAAACCCCAGGTATATGCAAACATTTTTTTTTTATTCTATTATGAAATTTACAAATCAATAGATTTGTTTAAAAATAAAAAAAACTTGAAAATTTATTTTTATTTATTTTTATTATTTTCAGGTGCGAAAAAAGGATTTTTTTTTATTCGTCAAAATAAAATTCACATGTTGATTAATTTGTCGATAAATTTGCAAATATATTTTATTTTTTTTTCTGATATTTATGTAAAATTAAAAAATTTTTTACAACATAAACTTTCGTTACTGACACTGAGCCGATTATTGATAGGCTGCCTACATGCATTTTTGAAATTTTTTTTTTATTAAAAAATAATTTCTATTTTTTCTTATTAATTTATTATTTTTTTTATTTTTTTTTATTTATCAATGGCTTTATATGTATCGATATGAATATATTATAATAATTTTGTCGATATTTTATGGTAATTTTTTTATTTTTTAAAATATACCGTAGGCACTTGTTACAAGGTCTTTGTCTTGCTTAAGGCCACCCATGAAATTTTATCGATCAACTTTATTGAGATTCATTATAAAAATATAATAACGACGATAGGGGAAATGAGAAGAGAGGAAAGGACCAACACAATAAAATTTTATCCGCTGATCAGCCAATTTTTTATCTTTTTTTTTACCTCAAAATATTTATTTTTTTATATGAAATTTATCATTTTTTTTTAAACATACAATTTTTATGTTTTTTCTTTTTACGATTACCAGATGTTTTAAATTTCCGGAAGGAAAAAAAAGTATACTCAAATGGTTTAAATTATTTTTTGGAAAAAATTTAGAATATATTTTATGAAATAAATAATTTTCGATGAAAAACAATAGATTTTTTGTTTAGCTGTTGGTATTTTTATTTTAAAAAAAAATGTAGTACTCGTTGTCAGGTGACATTTAAAATACGCGTTGGTTTGTTATTATAAAGGTATTTTTAAAAAAAATTGCTTTTTTTATTTTGTTTATTATGAAATACACAAAAATACTTGCACGAATTTCACCACCTGTAAATGAAAAATTTAATGTATGAGTTATGCACGTCCGGAACATGCAGACGATTTGTTCTCGGTGTGTCTGAAACAGATGAGTTTATATATATTTTTCAGTTTAAACAATAAATAATGTATATAATAAATATATATGTGTGAACAAAGACCTTATATACTTTATACTTATTTTTAAATAAAACAAAAATCATCATAGATATACAAGAGGACATGTCGAAGATTTTTTCGAATAAATTCAAAATCAATAAATTAATTAGTCAGTTTACTGAAAATAAATTCATTTACATATTTTTACATGGATAAATAATTTAATTTTCGCTGTCAGTTGAATAGATACATCTCACTTTGTACAAATATATTTTTTCTATATCTTGATTGTACTTGAATAAAAGCCACAACCAACTGGTAAATCAAGTCTCAAGTGTTTATCTCCCGTCGTGGTTTTCATACTCACTGAACACTTGGCCAAAAGAATGAGACTATTACATGTGGCTGATAAGAAAACAAAAAGTTAAATTAAATAAAAGCCAACCAAATAATTTAGAAAAAAAAAAAAACCATCGATATCATTACAGTGGATAAATCGTGGTTCATCAAACGGCACGCGACCATATTTTTCTAAATTTTTTTCATTAATTTTCCAAACGATAATTGAATATATTTTTTCAATTAAATTATTTTTTTTATCAACTCCATATACTTTAATTGAAATTAAAATAAAATAACTCATTTGATATTGAAAATTTAATTTAGATTAAATGAATATTATTTCATAATTTTATTGCATTTTATTTATGATCATATTCAAAGGCTTTTTTATTTCAACAGAATATATTGATTAAAATTTTAATAGTTGTCGTTGACTGTTGTCGTTATTGGCATTATTATTTATTTTACGATCAACTTTGTTTTATACAAACAAATGTACAATATTATTTATCCGCAAGTCAACAACATTAATGTTTATTTTATAAAATGACTAATGAATATTTGATAATGTTGTATTTCATAAATTTTATTGGTATATTTTTTATATTTTAATAAATCATTTGGAGTATAAAATACATTGTTTTTTATGATTTTTATATTTAATAATCAATAAATTCATGTTAATTATAATTTTAATAATATTTTTTTAATCATAATATGAATTGTTTGCTGAGTTTACGATTGAAACAATTCATGTGCAACTGATCCTTTCTTTTGATATGCAATAAATATACGATGCCCATTAGTTGTCCAAAAAACATTTACCAGTTGTCTCTTTTTTTCATTGCTTAAATCCGTATAAAATCAACGAAAAAACTCCTTTCATAGGTAGCTAAACCCCCCGCGTTGTCTTTTTATTTTTTTATTATTTTTTTATCTGGGGATTTATGATGCCTTGTTGCACCTTTATCGTCTCTCCTGTTTATAGACATCCAATACATTTTATCCAGCCAATTACGAAGATAAATAAATATAATAATCATAGAAATTGTAAGGAAAAAATAGCAGCCTTCGCCGAAATTGGCAATTCATTCATAGAAAAATTGTGTGTAGATGGAAAAATAAAGTAAAATAAAAAACCTCAGGTGAATATTTCTCCACCCTTTTTAACTATACTGATGACAACAAAAAAATATTCAAATAATAATTGCAAGCATGATAATAAAACTGCGTAATTAGAATTTTTTTTATTTCCTTTTTTTGTCGCAAAAATAATCACATAATAAAAAAAAAAATCCGGCAATTTTCTTTTTTTTTCTTTTTGCAGTAATTACAATTTGATGAGAATGTATTTTTTTTTTATTTTAAATTTCATTGAAATTTTTATAAAATTGTAAAGATGAAATTTTTTTTTTTTTATTCTATAAAATTATCTTTGTTTTAAGAAAAATAAAAATCAAGTTTTTTCAAGATAAACGTTGTGATTAGGATACAGGGTCACTCGAGGTACTTGAATGTTCGTAAAATTAATTAAGAACTTGTTTCATCTTGTGGCAAATTAAATTCTAAAAAAAAAAAATGTAATGAAAAACTTGAAAATAATATTTTTTTTTTTTAATATTCTTTATTATTTTTTAAACTTTTGATTTATAAAAGCTTCAGTTTTTATTTATTACTTAATTTTTGAGATAATAAAGGAGTTTTAAAAAAACATAAAAATTATATTTTAATCGTAATATTTAATTCGCTATTAATTGTTTGAAGAAGGTAATTTTAAAAAATTTTAAATACAAATTGGATGAAATATTTTTAAAAATAATTTATCAACTTTGAAGATTGTTATTTTCATTATTTTTATTTCTTGTCTCAAGTGGAGAGGAGAGGAAAAAAAAAGATCAATGACTCATTAGGATTTTGAACATCAAGTGCCTTCACATTTATTTTAAACGAAAAAAAATATTAAAAAATAAAAAAGTACACCCTCGAAAATTCTCATACACAATCTTTCATTTTAAAATATTTTCTCATTTTTAACTCTATTATTATTGATAATAATAATAATAATAGGATGAAGAAAAATAAAAAGTACAATTACATGACAAATTATTTGTTATTTTTTAAATATAATTTGTCAGCAACCTAAGATAAAAGCCACACTGATACGTATTGGTTACAAACGCCCCCTGCATAATCGTTTTGTTCATTTTTTTTTATTTTTTTATTATTACCTGTTGTCAGTTGAATGACCTCAGTTGCATTTATCTCTTGCTCAGGTGTGTTACAGCAGGTGTTCAATTTACTGATGATGAAAACAGACACAAAGCTTTAAAATTAACATGACGGAAATTGTTTCATGTTTTATTTGAAAAAAAAAATTGAATAGAATAATTCATAATGGAAATTATTAAATAATTAAAACAGTATATTTTACTGTTGTTTGATTAATTTTTTTTTATAATATTTATTTGTTAATAATAAAACTATGAAACAGTAAATTATATTTTTCATTGAATTATTCTCTTATTAAATTGCAAATTGTTTATTTGATATTAAAATATTATTAATTAATATTATCGATTGAAATTACTTGAATTTCTAGAAATAATTTGAAAAATAAATTAACTCTTTTAAAGGCTTGTACAAAAATTTATCAGTGTTTCACTAAATTCTGCGTATAAAATTAGTGGTTTTCGCTAATTTAATTTCTGTCTTTTTCATATTTTAATAGTGAATAAATGAATAAAAATAAATATAATCAAGTTACAGTTATAAAAATCATATAAATTATTATAAATCAGCTCAACGTTTAAAAAACAATTTTAAATTTTACATTAAATTTTTCAGAATGCAATTCATTCAATAATAATGACTATGCAATTTTTATAGTTTTTTAAATTTCCATAAATTTAACAAAAGAATTTATGTTAGTATCCATTAATATATTACAAATGTTTTTATTTTTTTTTTTTTATTTGTCTTTATATTTAATGACATTTTTATATTTTTATTATTCGCTAATATTTATCTGTCATTACTGTAAATATTTTCAAGTATCAACGAATGAACAATCTGATATTTTAAGTGCAACATATATTCCATATCCATGAAGTGAAAATGATACTTTTTTTGTATTTTTTTATTTATTATTTTTTATGCATTTAAAATAAATAACATTTATGCACATTTTGACATTTACAATGTTTTTTTATTTCAAAATTATAATATTCATTGAATATTTTAAAGTAAAATGAAAAAAAAAGTTGATGATTTTATATTAACACTTTTGTTGTCAATATTGTGTCTTAAATTTTTATCTTTTCGTTATGAAATATTGAAAAGAAACAATTTAAATTTATTATCTAAATTTTATATTATTCATTACTTGAAAACGTGTTTTTCAGGATCATAAAATGTTATTTTTCATTGTAAATTTTTTCTTAAATTAAATGAACTCAATGTTTTTCAGAAGTCAAATTTTATTTGTCATTTAAAATTGATAATTAACAGCTCAAATCAATCAGTTTAGTCATTGATCATTGTTGATTTTAACGTAGCTATATGTAAAAAAAAAAATTCTATCGATTTGTAGATATATTTGCTTCAGAATTGAGGAAAAAAAATGGTCTAATTATGGAAGGGATTATTCTCTGATGTTGTTATCTGCACAGGGGAAAGAGAAAAGCTATATGACTCTGTGTTGCTCGTATGTCCAAAACCTCGTTGAATCTAGATTCTCGATTAAGAGTTATAAATATCATGAAAAAGCTTACTCGTAACCACGAAAATCCAGATCGTGAATCGAATTGTGTTGCAGCTTTATTCGTTTTATTTTTTTTTTTTTTGTCTCTCCTGATTGTTGGCAATAAATTTTTTTTATCAAACCTTTATTTGCTTAAACAAAAAACATTTTTAATATTTTCAGCTGAAATTTAATTGATAGTCATTGTATTTTATCGTCTATCCAAAACCCTTTCTCTCATGTCTGGCTATTCAAAGAATTTTTCAAACTCCACCTGTCCAACTTACATAACATTTAGTATAGAAATATATTAGTCATGATATTTTATTTTTATTTATTTTATTTATTATAATGTCCAATCGACAACTTGTTATTTTATCCTTTTTTTTTTGTTACTTGTTCATCTGTTACTCTGTTATTTTGTTAATGACCTAACAAAGACATTTCAAAAAAAAAAACCTTAAAGATAATTTTTTTTTTGTTACAAAAAGAAAAATAATTGACTGTAACAAATTTTTGTGATTTATCATGTTTTTCCATGCTGATCATTAGTGAAGGTACTTGTTTTTTAAATTTTTTTTTTGATATTTAATATATGATTTTTTTTTTTGTGCAAAGTAAACCATGGAATTATGGGGTTTTTAAGAACAAAAAGAAAAGAGCAATAAAGGGCCTGAACAACAGCTTATGCTGGAAGAATTGTGTGTGTCGATTCATGGTTGTTGGACCGGATTCTTGACCAACCAAGGTCAACATACACACGTGTAACAAACTTACCAACAAACATATATTGAACAAGATTCAAACCAACTTAACACAGAATCACAAGGATCTTATTCTTTTCTTGCTGCTGCTGCTGCTGTTGCTTCTGCTGCCTTTTGCCTTTTTTTTTTTTTCTTTCAATTATTTTTTGTATTATTATATTGCTCTTTAGTCTTGAGAAACTTTGTTTAAGATTTTTTTTTTAAATTAAATTAAAATAACTATCAAATTGTATCAGCAACAAAAGGGCCTAACTGTCATTCTTTTATAGAATTTTGTTTTGTTAGTAATACAAGAGCTTGGGGATTTTTTTCAATTTTATTTCTTCAAGTTTCTCATAAATTTTAAGTGTTTGCTGGTAAAAAAATACACGAAGGGTTTATGTTTTAGATATTGAAATAAAAAAGGCTTATGTTCATGAAAATATGGCCATTTTTTTATTTACTTTTTGTCTCATGATATTAATATCTCATGAAAATAATATTAAAAATTCTTGAAAAATAAAAAAAGCTTAAATTTGTGAGAGTTAAGAATTGATTGTGATTACTGAATGAAAATATCCTTCGAATGAAAAGCTAATAAATCATTAAAATGTGTAAAGAAAAAGATCCTCAAAACAATTGGAAAAAAGTCGAGAAAAATAAAGTTAAAATTCTTATTTTTATTTAAAATTCTTGTTGAACTTTTTTCTTCAATTTAAAATATAAATTTATGTTTCCATAGCGACAGCAAAAAAATAGCAAAATATTTTGACGAGAAATTTTTTTTTTATCCACTGTTTTTCTTATTTAAAAAGACATGACAACCTCAGGTAATTTTAAAATGAAAATTTACAATTAATTTGTTGAAAAAATTATTCATAAAGTTTAAAATTTAAATTAAATGAAAATATATTATTTTTGATAATAAATTTAAATATAAAAACACTTTTTCATGTTAAAACCAAATATTATCTCATTTGAAATGTTAATTTATACGCAATAATAATAATATAAAAATAAATTTGAATATATTTATGGTTGTTTAAATTAAAAATATATTTTGCAAAATAATAAATTTTTGATGTTTATCTAATTATAATTTATTTGTCAATTAAAAAACAAACAAGTAGATTGTGTTTTATTCTCTTTTCATAGTAACATACTGATCGATATAACATTTTTTTTTTTTCAAATAAATTAACGATCTATTTTTGCAATATTTTCATCATCATGTCTTGAAATCATTTATTATATTTGATGAGACATGCAACTGTTTTGATCTGGCAAACTTTCACTGGCTATTTTTTTTTTTTTTTTTTGTATGAAAATAAAATTGTTAAAAGAGACAAGAAGAAATGAACTGCACCAGGAAGGATGTGTAGCTTGTTAGTAGTTTTTTAATAATCAAAAGGAAAATTCAATGAAATATATTATCCTTTTTTTTTTTGATGAGAGAAAGGTATGATTAACATACAAATTGAGCAACATTTTTATGGATTTTCTCTCCTGGAAATAATAATAAAAATGCAATTGCAAAATCAAATATCATAGCTGTATAAACGAAGCTCAAATTAGATAAATGATTAATTTTTAACTACAAAATATTCACAGATAATTCATCGAATAATATTGATTTATTTGCTTGAAAAAATAAAAAATATTCAATCGAAATTTATAAAATTTATTTACAGTAAATAAATAATTTATTTTTCATTTATTATTTACTATGAAAAAATAAAATTTATTCCATAAAAGAATTATTTAAATGTTAATTTATTTGTCGTGAATAAATTTTATTTAAATTGATAAAAAGAAATTTTTAAAATTTATATTCATTGTTCGTTCAATTATGTCAAATAATAAATTTATTTTATTAACAAAAAGTAATTTATTTTTCACATAAATAATTTTCTTTTAAAAAAATCCACAAATAAAAAGTTTATTTATTTAAATTAATTAAACAAATAAATTGTTTATTTTTAACGTATTAAAAATTATTCTTTTTCCATTAAAATATATTTTTCAATTATGTAATTTATTTTTTATTTACATGAAAGAGTTGTTACGTAAAAGTGGATGTAAAAATAAAATATAGAATA
This sequence comes from Aphidius colemani, assembly GCA_030523065.1. Classification (NCBI taxonomy): domain Eukaryota; kingdom Metazoa; phylum Arthropoda; class Insecta; order Hymenoptera; family Braconidae; genus Aphidius; species Aphidius colemani. The sequence goes on along the minus strand of JAPYYR010000122.1, from coordinate 39,041 downwards.
CAAACTATTAATTTAACGTGGTCATATCAGTCATGATCTCTTCATGATTTTATGAGTGCATTTATATATTGCGATGAAAATTGCATATATACTCGTTGAGGTTTAGAGGGTTACCTAGTTTCCGCCACAGGACGAACATGATTTTATTTACGAGACAGTTTATATATAACAACGTCAGTATAAATTGTTTTATGAACGATCGAAACTGTCCTGCAATGAATATACAATTCGACATTACCCATTAATAAAAGTTACAATTTTTTTATTAACTATAATTCAAACTGTGTCGAATCCAATTGTATTTATAAATATTGATTTAATTAAAAATTTCATTGGACCATTTTGTCTTTGTCTGACAAAATAATATTCCATTTATAAATACAAATTTTTTCAATTATTTATTTCATGTAAATCGAGTATTATAAAATTATTTTTCTATTTTTAAAAATAATGCAATTATTGTTTAGCTATTTTCAGAATTATATTGATATTGGAAAATAATTAAGCTTTATATTGTCTTGGTGAGCTGAAAATATAGTTTTCTATTTATATCGAAAAATGTAAATTGAAAAATTAAATTATAAATTAAATGCCAGTAAAATATTTGTAGATTTAATTTTTTAAAATTCTGATTTTAATTTTCTTTTGTTTTATTTATATTCACAAGAGTTTTTAATTATATTTTTTAAAATTAAAATGACATTTTTATTGTTTAAATAGAAAAATAAAAACAAAAATTGTTGAACTGAATGAATAAAATTTAAATTTTAATAAATTTTTAAAATTAACTTCAGTGATATACAACTTTTAATTCAAATTGTTCTCTGCTTTAATTAAAATAAATGAAAAAAAAAAATCAAGATGATGATTGACATTGATTACGTTAATTTGCAGCCATTGATTCGATGGAATTTTTTAATTTTGTTTTTTAATATCCCATTAACTATTTGCCCCATGACAAGAATCAACATTAACAAACTTTAAATCCCATATAAAAGATATAATTTTTAATAGATTATTTAGTTAATGATTTCAAAAATTAACTATTCAAATTAATTGTTGATGAAAAAATAAGTTTATAACGATGTTAATTAATGAATAAACGATAATGCGCCGAGTTGTAAATTTAATAAGCCCAACTTACTTTTATAGACTACAATTAAATTAAAAATAATAAAAGTTTTAAATAAATTTTCCAAATAAATATGTTTAAGTTTTAGTTTAAAAAAATACATATAAAATTAATGAATTGAATAATAATGTATACAGTGTAAAATAATACCCATGTTTAATTGAATTTTTAAGATAAATTTTACTTTTTATTAGGAATATTATTCTATATATTTGCAAAGTTTTTAATTAGATTTATTATTATAATTAAAAATTACGTGTGTGTGTATATAAAGGAGACTTTAATTTATCTATTGTCAAGTTTGTTGTCATTTTGTTTGGATTATTGTGTGGGGAGCAACTTGGCATGTGACAAAAGTGATAATCAATATATCTCCAACATCATGACGTTAATTTTCATCTTAAATTCAGAATATATTATATGTCATTGTTCATCAACATCAAGTCAATGTAATTTATATATGAATATACTTTTTAAGTAAAGTGAACATTTAATTGAAATACAACAATGACTTAGTCTTGAGCTTAATTATCTTACAGCTAAAATTATTTTTTTGTATTGAAAAGATAAAGCAATACGTATGGGGCTACTAAGTAGTGGAAAGTCGAATTTCTTCGTACTGTTTGGCATAAAAAGCCAAGCTTTAATAAATACAAGTGTTTCTACAAAATTGAGTGTTAAAAAATACAATACATCGAAAGAACAAACACATTTCTACGGCTATATCTCTTCTTTGATAGACGAGTGATAAAAAAAAGGAAAAAAATAATATCTATCTCAAAGAAGAGTCAATATACATCTGACAAAAAAAATTCGATATAGCCTTTTCCCATAAAATTGATCATTTGTTTTTTTATTTGTATCTATGTATCTATTTTTTTTTTATCACTAGGGGTTATTGCTATACGATTTCAATACTTTTTTTCTACAATACACATAAAATGTTATTTTTTTTCCAAATGCCAGCATTGGGGATTTTATAATAATGAATTCAAGAATTTTCTCACGCTAAGGAATGATAAATAAAAAAAAAGCAATATATTCAATTTGCAAAATTCATTTTTTAAATAACAATAATAATAAAATTCAATTAAAATTGGTAACCAATCGTGTACACACGTGTCGTGAATCGTGCGTGATAAAGTGTTTGCGGTATGCCAATTGCTCTCTCCTCCCCATAATCAAGCGCATGTCTACCAAAAAAAGAACAATAGCTGAAAAAAAAAAATGTTTTTTGCTTTATATTTTTCTTATTAAAAAAAAAAATAACATTTATTATTATTATTTAAATGAATATAAATAAATAAAAAGTGATTATAATTTTTTTCATTGACAAAAGTTTGAATAAATTCATTTCAATTTAAATAAAAATTAAAAAATAAAAAGTGGAATTATCACGCTCTGATAATCACGTTAAAAAGTAATTGCAAAATTGCCACAATGATTGACTGTTTTCAATCAATTCAATTTATTTCATATTCATTTTACAAATAATAATAATAAAATAGAATATAAAAAGAAATTTTAAAAATATAATTAAAATATAACAAAATATAATAATTGAATTAAAAAATATATATAAACAATGGAAAAATATTTTCAATTTAAATATTGATTTATTTTATTTATTATCATATGAGTTTATTCTCTTTTTGTCTAGCCATTTGTAACGAGCTAAATAAATAATGCCGATGGCGAAAGTTGATGTAATTAGATAACTCATTGTGTGTTACTTGAACCTGTCCAATGAAAAATAATAAAAAATAATTTTTGCATTTTTATATTTTATTTTTGCGTATATACTTTTTTGCTTTCTTTGATAAATTGTAATAATTTTTAATTTGAAATAAAACTAGGGGAAGGAGAAGAGAAGCAAAAGAAAAATATTTTAAATTCAAAGCCAGATGTCCGACATTGATTTGATGCAAACGTCAAGTCATTTTATATAAATATTCTTGAAAATAAAATAAATCATTCTTTTGCTTCAATCTATTATTGTTTTTTTTTTTTTTTTTTTAAATAGTCTGTTTCTCGTTTGAATCGTTATTTTATATATTTTTTTAAAATACAATCAGGTGTATGCATTTCATTATTTTTTGTTTGAATTATTTATACTTTTTTTGCTGGTCAACTTTGAAGATTATTTTTTTGTTTTATAAGTACATTGTATTTATTCTGCCTTATGTATAATGACAAAAAATTTTTTTTATATATTTCCATTCTTTTATTGTTTCATATTTATTAAAACGAATGTGTAAATGGTCTAGGTAAATGTGGTTCAAAGGCCTCTTGATCTTCAATCATGATATACAAATTCTCCGGCTGCTGTGTGCTATTAATCAATAAGAATAGATATTATTCAGTTCAATATTTCATAATTTTAAAATACCATTTTACTGAAAGTATTTTCAACCATTTGTCGATGAAAAAAAAGACAGAAAAATGTGTGTGTTTGATCAAGTGAAAGAAGAGTAAGCGAAGTTAATTCACCGGAAGTAAAAGAGTGATCTTGGCAATGCTGGAAAGATTGAAAAAACCAAAAATAAAATATATAAAAATCAAAATATTGTCAATGCTCTCGAGCTATCTTGATACATCAATCTTGATATGAATTTATTCTGTATTCCATTTTTTTTTTTTATATATTTTTTTTGACTTTAGTTTTTGCTTAAATCTTTTCCCTTCTTCTTATAAATATATTATTTTTTGACTTATCTCTTTTTCAAATTTATCCGTTGGTTACTTATTTTTTTTTATCCATCCTGGCAATAACTTTTGCCGCAAACCAGTCAGGTTCTCAACTGGTTTATCGAAAATATATTTAAACAACAAAATAAGCTATTAGTATACATAATTAAATTAAAAAAAGTAAATAAACGAACAAATTAAATAGCAAAAATTTGATGATCTTGTTAAATATTTAAACAATAATATTTGTATTATTTCAAAATGAATTTTTTTAGTTTCTTTTCCCTTGTGTATTGAGGATCCAAGAAAAATAAAAAAATAGGGTTTGTGTTTTTATTGGGTTAGGATATATTAATTGGCAATTGAATTGACTTGTTTAAATCTCAAGAATATCACACATGTCAAATAGGGGACCAGAGAGGAAGTACGTGTTTCAACGAAGGAAGTAGGAGGCAATATTTCATCAAATTATTATTTACAAAAAAAAAAAAGTAAATAAATTAATTAAAATATAGAAAATAAAAGAAAAAAAAAAAAAATCTGCACAGCATCTGTTAGAGTCTCGATTTAAACAGTCCACGGGGTCACAGTTTGTATTTTTTTCCAACCCTTATTGTGCAACCCCCTTTAAATAATTCCCTCGACCAAAAAAAATAAAAAAAAAAAATATAAAAATATCCTTAGGGGACCTTACAATTTGCTTTTCATACAATTTTTGTTTGGTTTTTTTTGCTTATCTTTTAATCAATCAAAGAGGGTGATTAATCTTGATTCACTCAAATTATTTTCTCTTTTGAACATCCTCTATTTCTCATTATCACAAAATTCATCCAATTTCATTTTAATTTGTATTTTATTATTATTATTATTATTTTCCATTATAATATCACATTTGTGTCGGACCACTGGTTGACTTTATCGACGAGAAAAAATAAATAGTTTCATATCTGTTATCTTTTTTTGCACTATAATTAAGTGGCTGTTGAATCTGTTGACTGATTTCACAATAATTAACTGTAATATCTGTTTGTGTAATTTTAAATTGATAATTTTTATTGTATTTGGATATTATTAGATGACAAAAAAAAAATAATAAAAAGTTCGACAAATTAAATATGTCTTGATGATTTGGTTGAGCGTAGAACCGAGTAGTTCTATGCTGAGGAGACAATAATTCTGCTATTAATGTCAGCTGTGTGTAAGTTAAATTTGTCAACGTTATTGTTGATAGATAGACAAAGTATTAAGTAAAAAAAAAATAATAAATTTATAAAAAATATATATATTTGGAATAAATAAAAAAATACGGTGGTTTATGCGGCCACCGGGTATATGGAACGGAATAAAGTATATTCGCTGTATATCTCCTTTATAGCGACCATTAACATATTTTTTGCCTTTCATATTACCATACAATAGTAGCAAAAATATTATAAATTATGCTCGTAAATCAAGGGAGTCTCTGAGACTTGTCGTAGGGCACAGAAAGTGGCATAAGGGAGCAAGAAAGATTCACAACTAAACGAGGGGCAGAGGGATGCAAAATAACAGAAAAATATTATATTTTTTTTTAAATATAAAAAAATGAACATGAGGTTTTAGATAAATAATATAAAAAAGAAATAAAAAAAATAAAAGTTTGTGCAGAGGAGATAAGAAACAGGGAACAAGATCTTTTTCTCATAATTTTTTTTATTTTTTCTCTCTTCATGTAATAACTGACGTGAAGCACCTTGCCATTTCAAGTCTAAAAAATAAAACAAAAAATTGAATATATATTTATATTTCACCCTTATGATGACTCAAAACTTGAAAGAATAATATTTTTTCAGTGAACAATCAGCATTTTTATTTGCAAAAAAAATTAGTTTTTAAAATTTACCTTTTCGCAAATTCAAATAAAATGTAGGTATTATTTGAGTGTAGGCAATTTAGCAAAATATGATTAATAATTTTTGATGGTATTTTATATGCACGTGCCCACATGAAAATTATGTGGTAACAGGTTTTATATAAAGACCGGTATTCAGGTATGAAACTTGTGGCGTTGAGTATTATGTTTGGTCACTCAAAGTATATAGACGAACACCAAGAGAAAAAGGGCTAAAATATTTTAGCAAGTATTTGATTTTACTGGCTGCTAAATACCACCTGCCAGAATATTTTTGCTAAGTAATTAAAAAATATTTGTATAAATATATTCAAATAATAAATTTTGCTTTTCCGGTAAATATTTTTATGAATTAAGAGTTTAATAAGAGGATAAAATATTCGAGCGAAGGAGAGGCTAAATTATAAATTTGGATGAAGGAAGTGTTAAATTTAGCGTTGAAAAATAAACAGCAGGTGTTTTTTATTTTGCAATTTTTTTCTTTCGTCGTCGTTTATTATTTTCGATAAATTTCATCGGATTTTTGGGCATAGAATGAAGACTATATTATGGAATGTCATTTAATTTGAGACTAAATGAAAAGCTTGATTACTAAATTTTATTGCATTCCAATTGCCGGAATTGGAATTTTTAATTTGTGATATTTTTCTTTTGCCTGAAAATTTTATAATTAATTTGAAAATATATAGTCAATTCGATAAATAATATTAGGCATTGAAAATTGTTCAGCTATTTTAGCACAAATAAATGAGTCAATCAATTGAAAAAAAAAAATTGAAGAGAAATTGTATTTATTTTTTGTTGTTTGTCTTGTGAATTGAATTTCGTATAATTTATTTGAAATAAAAAAAACCAAGTAAATTACCAAAAGAAATAAATTTGAAAATAGAAGATAAAAATAAAAAAAAATGTTTGAACTGAAGAGAGAATCGCCTCGTTAGCGAAATGAGTTCGTCCACGAGCCAATTAAGTATCGAATCGATCGCAAGTGGACGAGATGAGAATGAAACTAACGAACCGCCGGACATTGTACTCATTGTTTGCTTCAACAGATATCCTTTCTAAATATATTTTTATTTATTTTTATAATTTATCATGTTTTATTGTTGCTTATTTTTATTTCAACACAAAACTTGTTTCAACTATTATGTATTCAACTTTTTTGGTGTTATTCAATTGAGATTTGTGTTAAATCAAATTAATTTAATTTTTTTTTCTAAAAAACTTTTTATTTGTTTTATAAATTTTAATTAGAAATTTTTAAAAACATTTTTCGCGATGTTTTTTAAATATTTTTTACAAATTTCCGGGGAATAATTTCAGAATTATTTTCAATTGAATAATATTTTTAAAATACGAAATAAAAAAAAAAGGTAATTTCATCTTTTACCTTCACTTTTGATTCATTGCAAGTACAATAATATTTGATCATCATTATTGTATTTATCGATATAAAAAAAAAATATTTAACCTTTTCAAAAGTTTAAAACTAAAGTTTTTATCTCGTCTATTGATTCATTGGTAGTGCTATTGAGATAATCAATGTTTATTCTTCAAATTGCTGCACCGATTGGCCTTGCATTTACCATATTGAAATGATTTTTTAACTTTTACATTATTCAAGATGAAAATTTTTTAAACAATTTCAATCAATAATAATTGATTTTTTAATAAACTTCTTATACTTTTTTTTAATTTACAATTTTAATTGAAAAATTTTTCGATATCAAAAATTATTTTTGAAATAATTTAATATCATTTTGTATATTTTTTTTTTTATTTTCCAACTAATTATGTGCTTTTTATGAAACGAACAAAATTATTAGGGTTTTTATTTTCATATAAATTATGCCTTTTGATAAATAATAATTAAGAAAAAAGAATTAAAATACTTGACAACTCAAGGATACACAAGTTGACGTTTCATACATCAAAAATATACACTCAAACACATAATTTTCTTTATTTTCATTGAATAATAATGATAAATAAAAAAAGGAATTTATTTTTTAAAATAACACTCGTTCTTTCACGGTCACGCAATGTTGGCACATTCAACAAAAATGACTCGCACATTTTTACATTACTGTCTATTACCCCAACATCCCGTCTGGATGTTTATTTTTTCAATCAACTATATAAATAAATAAAAAAATGAATAAATAAATAACAATAATTTAAAAGCTTAATAAAAACATAATTTAAAAAAAATAATAATAATGAAAATGCATTATAATCGCATCTTAACAAAGAAATTATAAAATAAATATACATTTGTGCAATCAGAAAAACCAGTTTCATATTTAATTGAAGTATAAACACTCAGAAATGATTGCAAAAGACAAATTGTAGCAAATTGAGTATACATAAACCTACAAGGATAAATATTTTTTTAAATAATAATTTTCATGAAAAGGAAGGAAATTAAATTATTTTTAAAAAATAAAATGAAAATAAATTTGTAAAATTAATAAATTTATTTATTTATTAATTAATTAATCAATTTATTTATTAATTTATTAATTTATTTATTTAATTTTTAATTCATTCACTTTGAAATTTAATTTTTAAATTGATTTTTTTTATAAATTAAAATCATATGCTGTGACAAGAGCTTTTCAAGAGCTTTTTATTTTTCTGTTTGAAATATTTGTTTATTTACTCGTTGAATTATAGATAATTTATAAATCTTATTATAAATTAACATTTACAATTAATATATAATTTATTAAATAGAAAAATCAACTGAATATTACATGGTGCCAAAAGAAAATAAAATAAAACAGTTGAACTATCGATATTGTGTTTGACTATCACTTGTACTGTCAAATACTGCATGTTGTTTATAAATTATTACAACAAGATAGTATAAAATTTATATGGAATTAATGTGTAAATAATGTTAGACAATTGTTGAAAGAATTTTCGAGATTATGTAGAACAAAATGTATAATGGCAGTGGGTCAATCGTGAATTTATTTTTATTGTTTGAGATATGATATGCATTGAAGATATTATCAACTAGCATAATCCATATAAAGATTGGTCATAGTGAAACTGGGATTTCATACAAAATAATCTCAACCTGTTTATCACAGTTATAGCTTTGCTCGTTTTGTTTTGTTAATGTACATGTTTTATACATTAACAAAACATCTATTGCTTCTGTTTTTATACCAACAAGTTGTCTCTCGGTTACAATGAATTGAAACTACAATGTAATGATGATTGTGCTGTGTTGTTTTTTGCATACTGTTCACTCTCTTTTGTGTACAAATCAACACAGTGTGTAATTAATCCAGTAAATGACGACAACAATCACATTAATCATCAATTATTCATCCAAAGAAAAACATTAGTTTAATCATCACGACTTCAAATTTACTATTGGCTTATTAATTTATGTCATTTGCAAAGCTTTTTCATCAAATAGAATTAGTTTTTAATTAAATAGAAAATATGAAAATTAAAACATGAATATATTCCAGATATTTTTTCTAATTACAAGTACATTTGATCATAAAAAGAAATAAAAATAAAAATAACAATTTTATTTATAATGAACGTGGAATTTATTGGTAAATTTTCAGTTTAATTTTGACAAAAAACTTGTGTTAATCAAAGAGCTCAATAATAAGTATTTAATTACATTAATTAAATTTTTTTTAGGGTAAAAATGAAAGTATTATTTATTTATTTATTTTCCTCCGTCCTTTTTTTTTTTTTTTCAACGTCAATGGCAAGCAGTTAGACGAAACGATAATACGTTTCGTAAGTTCGTTAATTAACGTTTTTTTTTATTTTTTGAAAAGCTCTGTTGTCGACAGTTAATGCAAAATTATAGATGACATAAATTATACAATAAAAATAAGCATTAAAAAGGTTACTATTTAAACTATTATATCCATTTATTTTTTGTATAATTTATCAGTAAAATATTAAGCATATTTATCTATTATTTTCATGAAAGTTGCAGTTCGTTATTTATCCTCAGCATCTCTTTTTTTTTTTTTAAATGAAAATACAAATATATATACGTATTAATATCCCTCTGGCAATTATTTAAATACCACTTTCTATTTTGCAAACATGCTCTCAATCTATTCAACATATAGAAAACTATTACTCTACATTTTATATATTTTTTATCTTAATATTTTTTACATTCAAATGCTCTATTTTATGTGTCTTGAAAATTTCCAGCTGCACTTTTTATTTATGAATATTTATTAGGACAAAAAAATATTATTATATTTACTTTCATTGCCGTTTCAAATTTATTAAGAGAATATTTTAATAAAATTGACAAAAACAAGAAAAATATACAAATGCATTTTACAATTTTATGATTTTTTTTTGAGAAATGTTTCGAAATTCCAACGATGATTTTTAAATTTGAATTCCTATCTTTTGGATTTTTTTCCAGGTCAGTCAATGAAGGCTACTACTTTTAATTATCATTTTTTTAATCAGAAGGTTGAAAATATTATTTCCGAATTTTTTTAAGTCATTTAAAGTAGACTAAAAAGGTTGGAAACAATTGGATTTAAAAAACAATTGTTTCCAACCTTTTTAGTCTACTTCAAATGACTTGGAAAAATTCAGAAATAACATTTACAACCTCCTGATTTAAAAAATGATGGGTAGAACAATTGTTTTGATATTATTTTAAGCTAAAAAATTATTATAATAATGATAAATATTTTATTGATTACTCAATTAAAAATATAAGAGATAATTAATTTGATATTATTGAAAATTGATATGGATATAAATTCAAATATATTTATATTCATTATTCGAAAATAATAATAACAATTAATCAAATTTTATAATTATAAAATAAATAATACTATTGATTATGTATTTTTTTTATTTTGATTATTATTAGTTTTTGTTTATATAATATTAATGGAGTTGTGTGTTTGACTGGTTTTATAATTTACATTTGTAATCTGTATTCTAATTAAACCACTCATAAAGTTTGGTTAAAGTCTATGAGATATATTTAACGAAGGTAAAAGTGAAAGAGAATTAAAAAAATAAAATTTAAAAAATAACAAAAAATAGTTTAAAACAACAACAACAACAACAATATTAACTATACAACAACAAACCAGTTAAAAGTTTTAAATGACTTTGGATGAAACTTGGATTTTAATATTATTTTAATATTTAAAAAATGCATACAAATAATCCATTGAGTTTTACATTAATTTGTGATTTTTTTTTGTTTCATATAATCTTTGTGGTATAATTACGTGAATAATTGTGAAATTAAAATGAAAATTTCATTACGAAAAATCAAGAGTAATCACGAGTTGTTGATGAATTATTTTGATGCATCAAATGACATTTAATCGATGACACTAATGAGAATAAATTGCATTTATTTATAACAAAAATAAAAATACTTTTAGTCAGACTTGCTTGAAAAATAGTATATAACTTTTATGCAGTTTAATGAAATTGTTATTTCTGTTGGTGTGATTTTTGTTACACAAATGTGTAACGATTTCGTTAAGAGCTGTATGTGTTTTTTGTCAATTGTGGTCTCAACACAAGACAGAAAACATGAATGTATCATTTCACAGGATGATAATGATGATGATAAAAGAGGAGAGAATTAGTTGTCCAGTGTTTGTGTGTATATTTATCAAATACCTGTATACAATGAATGAAAACTCTTGACTTGTTCTCCAGCCCAATCGTAAATTAACCGAGCATCTAAATTGGACATGAATTTCGCATGAGACCCGTTCCATTATTCAACATTCCTGTTGGACCCTAAAATTAAAATAAAAAAGACAATTGCCTTTTTTGATATATAATTATTCTGAAAAATATACTAAAAACATGAAACATTAAAAGTTAATTGAAAAATGATTTTTAATTTATAATTATTTTGTAATGAAAAATTTCATAAAGCGAAATAATTGTTAATTTAAAAATGAAAAAATATTGATCAATTATTATTTTATTAATTTTATAAAAAATTATCCAACGTATTTACAAAGTTTTTGATCAATTAAAATTATTGTTTTTATATTTTCTTATGTTTTTTAAATAAAAAATGAAAATTCTTTGTATTTAAATTGATATTTTTTCAATTAAATTGTTTTATATGTTTTTTTTTTTTATTAAATAAATCAAGCAGAAAAATCAATAGACAATTATTATTCTTGAAAGAAAAAATTTAAATGATAATTAAATTTATCTTATTCATTTTATCATAAAATTATTCTACGTCATTTGAAAAGTTTTTAATTAAAATAAAAAATAAAAAAACTATAGAGTATTGATTTTCCTTTATTACATTTCAATATGAAAATAAAAAAATCATTTAATTAATAAAATAGAAAGAAAAAAAAACTAAATTATCGACAATTACTTTTAAAAAAAAATACTAAAATTAAATTTTATTTTCAAATAAAAATTTTTATTGTAAATAATTTTTATTAATTAAAATTTCGAATATTTAATTTTAATTATTTTTAAATATCAGCTGATCAATGCGTAAATTTCTCGATAATAAATTCACTCAATTAATTAACTAAAATAAAATAAAAACAAAAATTATTCACTTCCGCAAGTAGATCGATTAGTCCTCTCGTAACGAAACAAGAATTCAGTACTAATTGTTACTTAAAAAATAAATCCAACAAAAATTCAATATAAAAAGAAGAAAATTTTATGCATACAATTGGCCTGTATAAATTTTCATGAAGGGCTATCGATCCTACCGATCGTACGTGCCTCTCAAAGAGTCTATTTTTTTTTTTTTTTTTTCTATTCAAATTTTATTTCTCTTTTACTCACCTTCCCTCACTGTTTTACAAATAAATACAACAACTGAGATTTTCCGATTAGGTGTTAATGAGGGAATCGAATTAACTCCTTAGAATTAAAAAAAGAAAAAAAAAATATACTCTTGCCTTTAAACTCTTAACGAGCACAATGGAATTTTTTTTTTTTCGAAAATAAAAAAAAACCCATTATTTACTTCATTTAAATTTTAATAAACCATTTTTTTTTTTTTTACTTTCAATTCGTGTTTAAAAAAAAATTCGCGTAATCAACTGTAAAAAAATATATTTTTTATTAAACTTGTTATTATAATTTAATGAAATTTACAATTTTTTATTTGATTTTTCTTTTAATAATAATTATTATTACTAAACACAGTGTATAATAATTTTTTTAATTAAAAATTTATTTCCTTTTGTTTCAGGTGAGTTTTTTTTTTAATAATAATTAAAAAAAAAGAGGAAAAATACCTTGAGGTCTGCATGGAAACATAATTAAGCAAATTCAATGTTGAGGTAAGTGTTTTCCTCAGTCTCTTCTCTTCTCCTCTTTCCTGAGATTGGAACGTTTGATCAAAATCTTCTTCTTGATGTTGATGTACAATGTATGTTGATGTATGGCTATGTATAAATTTGACGGGGTGTCTTTGGTGATGATGACATTCATCTGGCTATGTGTGTTTATATCATAATAAATATACACAAATTTGTTTGAGATCTATACGAAAGTGTGGTGCAAGAGGAAGACATGAGTATTAACATCAATTACTTCCATCAGACCTGGTAATCATACAGTACCACATGGTGCTTTTTGCAGCTTTTTGGTATATATTTATCTTTGTTAGATACTGGCTATTAAACATTTGACACTTTTATATTAATCATCAATCACTGGGTCTTTGACAGTCCAGAACAATGACATTATGTTCAATTTTTAATTTTTTTAAATCATTAAATTGACTGGAGAAAATTAAGCATCATTTGGAATTTTGAGTTTAATAAAAGTTAATAAACAATTATTTATTTTTTTATTGATTATTATTTATCAATAAAATTTTTAACTTGAAATTAAAATTTATAATTAAAATGAACTTTAAATTAAATATACTAAATAATTATTTTATTTTTATTTAAAGAAAAAATATAATTTACATAAAATTTACTTTTTATTTACTTAAATAAAATTGAATTATAAATAACTTTAAAATAAACTAATATATTTTTCAAACATTTTAATAAAACTTTTTAATATTAAATTTATATTTTTAAATATTTAACTTGTTTATAAATAATATTTTCAAGAAAAAAAAACTAAATAATTTCAAACAATTTAAATAAAAAATAAAATAAATAAATTCACGTAGCTTGTGAATTGTTGTTTGAACAAAGAATAGTCAAGTTGATAAGTTGCTGTAATTAATTAAATTAAAAGATTGCAAAATGGAAAAAAAAAAAAAACTAAAAAAATAATTTTAAATATTAAATAAAAAATATTTCATTGTAAAATATTATTATCACTTTGGCTATTGTTATTTGAATTATTTTTTTATATTTTTTGTTGAATATTGCTGCAGGAAGGCTGGACAGTATGATGCCAATGCTACCAAACAATATAACTTTATGTGTCAGCCACTTTATACTAAACTTGCATCATAACCCAACACGTATAAGAAACATAAACTTTTCGTTATCATTAAAATACTGATTTATGACTTGTCTGAATTTTATGTTCAACTGAATTATATAATTTAATGAGAATGAAATATAAATTTATATTTCCACTAATTTTTTTTTATTTCCTTAAAATTATCATTTTACAATAGAAAAACTATTGAAAATTTTTTCTAATTAATTATTTTAATTTTTTAAAAACAATTTATCATTGTTATTATTTAATATATCTAATTGAGATAGATCTAAACGCCATTGAACTGTTTTGTAAAATTCACCGAGATGTTAATTTTTCTTCAATTTAATATCAAGTAAATATTAATTGGCTGTTTATTTACGAGGCAAACAAGGAAGATAATTTCGTAATGATTATTAAATACACTTGACTGATGTGTATTTTGCAATGATTATTTTTGTATTTGAAAATCTTAAAATGATATATGGTTGAATAATAAAAATTAGAAAAATAAAATTGTGCAATTGCTTTGATTGAAAATAGCTGAAATGATAAATAACAATTGTATTGTAATATTGAAAGTTTATTAAATTGATAGTTGAATGAATTAATGAATAAAAAATATATATAATTTGAGGATTAAATTGTAATTACATGGTAATTTATTGTCAATTAATTATTTTAAAATATCAATGTTACGTTGATTTTAATCGTATTAAAATTGATGGTGTTTCATTGTGTCCTTGAAGTAAAGAAAAAAATCAACAAACAAAGTATAAATTACATAGATTTTTGTTTAAAATATAAATTTGTTTAAGCTGACAATCTGGGAAAGTTAAAAGAGCAACAATCTCATGATTCACCAATTGAACGTTCAATATAATACGTTTTTTTTTTATCTATTTACTTGAGATTGACACGCGTTTTATCTAGTGATATTTTACAACGTTGTTACACGCATTTTTCGAGTTAAACTTGACAGAATAAACACGAGTAGGCCAACATTACACGAACAAATTTTATACAAAAACAAAATAAGTAAAAAATAAAACAAACAGGTAGATAAGTGAAGCACACGTATAGTTACACAAAGCCACAGATAGAATTAAGATAAATCGCGTGTGCCAAGTTGATTTACGATCTTTGCGTTATTTTTTTTTCATTTCTGTGTTTAAATTTTGGTGTCTTATAATGACAATATTTATTATTCTAATTAAACAATTATTACACAAGTTGTGTGGCAAAAAAAAAAACATATTAAAAATCAATAGAAAAATAGTTTTAAAAAATATTCTCAAAAAAAAAAATTGAATTTATCATTATTAAAACATAAAGTCATTGATTTTTGAATACATAAATTTATAATTTTCTTTATCAAAATATTCTGCCATTTATTTATTATAAAATTAAATTCATTTTTTTTTTTTTTTTAATTAAAAATTTATTTCTTTTAAAAAAAAAATTCATAATAATTTAAAGATATTTTTAATTTAAATAAATTTATAAATATTGATTTCATTAAAAATTTTTAAATCAATTTATTACTTTAATGAGACACGTGGTAATAAATTGTCTGGTAATTATAAGTTTTTATTTTTTTTTTTAAAGAACATTAATGTCTGTATTTTATTTATCTAAAAAATATATTATATTGTTACACAATTTTTTTTTTTTTTTATTATTATTTTCTGGAGCAATGTAAAAGTATGATTTTTTATTAAAATCGAGGACGTTCAATGGAGAATGTACCTCATACAAAATAAAATATATAGAAATTGTATTTCGCTGTAATATCAGGGTGCGAGCTCTTCAAGGTCTTCAAGACCACCTTGTGAAATCATTTTAAAATAATAATAAAAATAATAATACAATATAAGTATTGAAAATAATTTATTATTATTTTTTCATTGTTGCAATAATTGTCACATTTTATTTTCCATTATTTTCAACTTATAAAATGATAATTCAATGAGTATAATGGCCTCATTCCGACATGATGGTTCTCTATTTTACTGTGATATTCATACATTTGTTAAATTATAAATTAAATCAACAACAAAGCAATTAATTTAGACATGTAAATTAAAAAAATAACAAGGGTGTTGAGCTTTAAACTAATGTTAATCAAAAATATATATCAAATGGTTTTTGGAGTCTTTTAGTTGTATTTTTGATATTTCAATGTATTTGGGGGGTTTGGTGATAAGAAAATCAAAGCTATTGGAATAAAATTCACTTGCTAATTGATATGGATTATCCAAAAAGCATTTAACACTATTTTTGGAAAAAAAAATTAAAAAATAAATTGGAGATGCCGGGCATTGATCCCGGTACCTCTCACATGCTAAGCGAGCGCTCTACCATCTGAGCTACATCCCCGTACCATTGAGAATACGCTCTTCACAAACCTTCATATTACCTTTGCTCAAGAAACTTCAAGGAAAAGGCATTTATGCATTGAAAATCATAATTTTATTAATGAGAAGAGAACAAAGTATTTCTTTTTCATTTATCAAAAAATTAACGAAGAAAAAATACGTAAATTTTCACCCCTAATGGATTTTGATATGCTCGAGTTAAGGCGTCTTGCCCAATTTACATTTTTTTTTTTTCAATATTAAAATACAACTTTATAAGTGTAATAATATATTCTAAAGAAATAATTTTAAATTACAAATATTATATACTTTATTAACAGGCTTGAATTTTAAGTGTTATTAAAATGAAAAAAAAAATAAAAAATTCTCTAATATCAGGGATGTTCATTTTCTTCTTCGAAATGTACTCGAATAATTTTTTTTCTTTAATATTTTCTCAGAAGCAACTAGTTTTTCTTGAGAGCAGATTTAACAGCCAATTACAAGTGTTGAAATTTTTTTTTTTACAATAAGATGCTTTATGTTGATTCCCTTTCTGCCAAATAATATACAGAAAATTATATCTCGTTAAAAGATTTTTATAGATTTATTTTTTCAATCGATAATTCAATATTGACTCATAATTTACCTATAAAATCAAGCTCGTAATGTAAATAATATAAAAAATTCATATTTTAATTTCTTAGGATTACATAATTTAATTTGTCTGGGTAAAATTTGAGATACCAAAATAGTAAGTTTGGTTAAAAGTTATATTAAGGATAGTCATAATACCAAAAAGGGAGAAAAAAGGAGAGACAAGGGGATAAAAATTAATATATATATAGATGGATTAAGTAAAAAATAAAAAGTAAAAAAATAAAAGATTAAAACAAGGATTAATGAAAAGTAAAGGAAAGAAATGTTCAGTGATTGAGAACTCCATTAACTTTTATTTCTTTACAAAAGTAACTTGCTTGTTTTTTTTAAAAATTTTTTTTTTTTTTAAATAAAATCTCATCCCTCTTGTTTCTCTGTACCCCTTGCTTAATTTTTTTCCTCTCTCGTTGGTTGACTCTCTTATGGCCAAGCCAAAAACTTGTCTCATTCTCTGCCTCCACCTGAAGAAACTTTGTTAAGCGACTTTGCTAAAGTTTAATAAATTCCAACGTGCAAGTTTTGGTAGGTTGAGATGCAGCATTTGTGAATCGTTCATACTGTGTGTGCATAAATGTGTATCCATATTAAAAGTATGTGTGCACTTTTGCACAACTTCCTAATATGCATTTTTATATCTTTTATCCTTGGCAAGTTTGAAAAATTTCAAAATATATTCTTTCATTTTACTAACTCGTTTTTTAAATAAATAAAAATTTTAAAGATTTTAAAAGTAAATTTATAGAAGAATAATATTATCAAACTTTGAATTATTCAATTATAATTTAATTAAAAAAAAAAAACAAAAAGTTATTAAATTTGATGGAACAAAAAAAAATGTATTTTAAGAAATTTTAAAATATAAAAAAATAAATAATAGCTAAACTGTTTTTTCTTTTTTAATTCAAAAGTTTATAAAATATTGTTAATTATTTTGATGGAAAAAATGTATAAATATTATTATAAAATTCTACCAAATGAAAATATAAAATAGAAATTTTAGATAAATAAAATGCAGTAAAAATAAAATAAATGTCAAGTAAAAAAGATGAAATATTAAAAAGAAAAGAGCAAAATGTTTATATAATGCATTCGATAGTGTTTGTGATATATAGCGCTCCAAATGCAATATTTATGTCGAGGCATATATTTTACTAGCAGACCATTATTCATTTGAAGGCATTGAATAAGCATCGGTGTGTATCATAGATCCACAAGACGTATCTCAAAGGTATACTACCACCAAAACTCCTTTGGAATATATTTATAAACCAGGTAGATGTGGATGATGCAAGCAAAATTTCTCTCTTGTTTTTTCCAACTTTTTTTTAAAATCTTTTATATCGATGGGTAACGACAATAATGCTCTACATAAAATAATCATAAATTTATTATTTAAATAAATAACTTGTATTTCACAAAAAAATATTTGCAATATTTATTTTTTATTTTCTAAGCAAATTTTTATATTCTCACGCACGTATTTTTCTTTTGTCATTTTTTTTTTCCTCAATATATTTTTACGTGATTCTACATATTGATGTGATTTAAATTTTCATTTTTTGATACTCTTGTTCTGCACTACCTGGTGGTAAAAAAGAAATAAAAAATATCAATTAAATTAAATTAAAAATAATACACAGTTGAGTTGATTGATCCAGCTAATTCATGGTAATTTTGATTTTTATTTTTGAAATTTTAACATTATTATGTAAAGCCTTCAATATTTTTTTAAGTCTTTAAATTACAAATTTTATTTATTTTATTTTTAGTCATTTTTATTATTACAGAGAAAAATATAATTTATTTTTTATATTTTTCTTTTTGATTAATCGCCAGGAAAATTTGAGGGTGTAATTTTGCAAGATGGCTTGCATCGTTTTGTCAAACACTGTCGCACTGATAATCTAAATTACATTTGCCAAAAATAAAAAAAAACAATTTATTTGTGTTTGTGGTTTTTTAAATAATATAAAAGACAAAAGAAATTGGCTCATTGCCCATCGGGCATCACCTTTTTCCCTGTACAAACAACCCTCAATCACGTCATTTGCACTGAAATAATAAATCCAGTATTATTACAACGACCCTCTATGTTTTTTGACGTGGACAAATCATGTCTGCTAATTTTTTTATTTCTTATCTTTTACTTTTGATGGCTTTTTTTTTTTTTTTCTTTTTTATTTTTTCTCTTTTTCTTTTGATGGATTTTTTTTTTTTTTTTCGTATTAATTCTGTCTTTCTTATTCGTGATTTCATTGTAGTATTTTAATTTGATTATATTCAAGCCATAAATTTGATTTTCCATGATGGAAGAGAGTCAGGAAACAAGATCTCAGGATGAAGATTACTTTAGCTTTTAAGATTCGATTATTGCCACTTGAAAATCAACTTATATAAATCTAGTTTCTATGAGGATCAAATACCTCTTAGTTGACAATTTTTCTTCATCTTCTTTCCATATTTTTAATTTTTATTTCATCGATAAGATGAATTTATGAACGAATTTTCATACAGAAATTTAAGAAATAATTATATAATTTTTATCGATAAAAAATCAAAGTTAAAAAAACTAGTAAATTAGTTTTTACTTATTATAAAAGTATTTTTTTTTTTTATTTTTTAATTTTTAATCGGCAAGTTTTTTTTTTTTTTATCCTAAAACTACATCTATTTTATTGAATTTTAACTTGTTTTTATTGTTTAATGAAAAAAATTTAATTAGACTAATTGAAATTTCGCAGGCAACGAAGAAATTTTCGAGAATTTAAATAGCAAATTAAACAATATTAAACTGACGAACGAAGCTCTAATAATGGCGATTTAAATTCTGTCTTATCCTGATCACCTTGATAAAAATACGATTTCTTAAAACCCTCTATGGCCACTGAACTTGTAACAATGACCAACTTGATATCATTTTGGCGTTGCCTTGTCAATCGCGCAGCAGTTATACAAGTTTTTGATGAAATACTTATTGTATCGGCATTCAAAAATTCAAGATCTGAACAATTTGTTAAAAGCTTCTTAATGCCTTCGTCAGTAATATTGTGACAGCCATCGCAATTTAAATGTTTTAATTGCGTAATGTTCTCAAAGATTTCATCAGTTAAATTAGTAATTTTACTGATATTTAATTTCGTCAAATGACGAACAACAGAAAGATTTTTCAGGCCTTTATCTGTTATCAATTCACAGCCAGTTATATTTAAAAATGTCAAATTTTCACAGTTCAATAAAATATAATCCAAAAAATCGTCTTTCAAATGCAACACATGATCCAATTCCAGCTCACATAATTCCTTCAATTTTCCAATATCTCGAAGACCAAATTTCACAATATACTGTGAACGAATAATTTGTAATTTTTTTAAATTAGGAAATTTGTCAAGGATACATTCCATTGCATCATCATTGAAACTATCATCATCATCGCCATGAACATATAAATTTTCAAGTTTATCCAGCTGTCCCAATTGTTGATAACAAGCGTAGGTTAGTTTTGAACGTTCAGGAAAATACAGAGTTTTTAAATTTTGACATTCTTTTGTTATTTCAATGAAAACACTGTCATCAATAACTCCAGCATCGAAAATATTTAAATACTCCAGGTATTTAAGCTGGCTAATACGCTTAAGACTTTCTGGACTAAATGCATTGCTTTTATAAATTTTTAGATAAGTTATTTTTTTACTAGTGTAAATGACACTTGCGAGAAATGTCCGATTAATAGAATAGCATTTATCAACTTCCAAATGCACAAGATTTGGAAGGTTGTAAAGAATCACGTACTTGTTTCTTAAATTACACATAATCAGTGTCAAGTGGGTCAATGATTCCGAGACCACAAGTTGTCTCAAGGTACAACTGTCGATAAGCAATTGTTGATAAGTCAATTTCTCGAGTTGATTAAACTTTTTCAATGCCTGAAATGAATTTTTATTAATTAGTTAAATGATAAAAGTATTTGATTTGATGAAAATACTTACTTCTGAAGATTCTAGATGAGCTTTGGTTCGTAGGTCACTTGAAAATATATGCATTTCCTTTAGGGTAACTGGTAAACTGAAGAAAATAGCATCTTGTGGAAATATCGTGTTTCCATTCATTTTAATAAACTTCAAATTCACCATGTGCTCAAAACACTGACGAAAATGAGCTGAACACATTTTTGTAAATATAAGAACTAGACGTTCAAGATTGCCACAGTGTATTTGTCGGAATATTGGCATTATTCTTGAGTCACAAACTTCTACTAATTCCAATGTTTTTAAATATTTTCCACACTTTTTTAATACTTCCGTTAATGTTTCTATTGATAAAGGTTCCTTAGCAGAACTATCACGTTTGACAACATATTTATTTATACGTTTCCAAGCTAAATTACTTGCTATTTTCCAATTTTTACAAACTAAAATATAAAGAAAATGATTAAATTATTTAACGAAAAAAAAATAAATTATTTAAAGATAATAAATTTAATAATATTATTTACCATTTTTCAGTTGAAGAATTTCATGTGGTGGAAGATAAGAAAATATTGAAGTTAAACACTCAATAGTTAGATAATTTATGATACTTTTATTACTTCTTCCTCTTAATAATTCAAATATCTTTTTTGCTGCTAAACCTTCTCGAATTAATGTCATGGCTTTCTTCAATTCCAACAACTCACAATCAATTATAAGTTCATTTCGATCACGTGATTCCATTGTTAAAATAATATTTTAATTTTTCAAATTTATTATTTTTAATTTCTGAAATAAATTTATTATAATTTTATTTACAAAATTTTTGTCTGATCAAGGTTAATTTGTATCGAGAATAATTTTGGCTTTTAATTATTTCTTACCCTTTTGTTAGCTAAATTAAATTCACTGGTTGTATTCTTTTTAATTTTTCAATTAATAATTATAGCAGTTATTGATTGGCGTTTATATTTTATAAATTTACTTGTAATAAATTATTTTTGCTGAACGTTTTCAACACGAATAAAAATGTGTTGTTGTCACCACGATCCAAAGCAAAGTGCAACTAATTTTCATGTGAGTTTATTTAATATTTTGGAGAATTAGAAAACTCCGGCGCCATAAATGAGGGAAATTAAAAGAAGTTAAACATGTTTAAAGTAGAAAAACAAAATAGACAATGCTTTGAAAATTATCGTCAAAATATTGCCAAGAATTTCAAATAATAATATTGATTTTACTTAATTATTTAATAATAAACATTTTTTTTTTTTTTCATTTTTCAAATTTATTTCAAGGCTTTAATGTGTGTTGACATGAAATATCTTTTACAAGGATTTTTCCAAGTGTGCATTATGTTTCTACACATTCAACACTTTTAAATATTTCATATACATCCACTTGCACCACAACAACCCCTTCATACATATTTATTTTTATTCCTGCAATATGAAAAAAAAATAATAAAAGCTCAATAAAAAATACACGCGTAAAAAACAAAATCAAACGAATATTTTTTTCTATTTTTTAATAAAATAATAAAAAGTATATATTGAATAGCAATGAGGGTAAATTTTTTACATTTTTTTTTCGTTCCATTTGTATCTATTGATTGTAAAATTTTGAATAATTATTCATGTTTAATAAATAATTCTTTTTTTTTTATTCATTTATTTTTGTCTGTGCATTGAGAGAGTAATAAAAAAAATTCAAATCTCATAATGCACTTATTTTTTTTTTCACAATTATTTTTTCAAATAAATATTTTTCAATTTAAATTTTTTCCATTATTTTTCATAGTCTGTGAATCTTTCATTGGAGTATTGTTTTCGCTATTTTCAATACTCATTAATTGTATTTTTTTGTCTATTTATTTTTAATAATCATTTTCCTTGTCTATTTTTTCTCGGTCATTTAATCGTGAAGATGTAAATAGTACACGAAGAAAGTGAACATTACGGTAACATTTATTACTTGGGGGAGGCATAATCAAGCCTAATAAAAAAAATATATATATATATTTATTCAGGTTGAATATTGTTGAAAATGAAACTGGCTTATGTTCACATACGTTTTCATTATCAGACACGAGCCAAGTTTTTCCAACTTTTATCACGTTCAACATTATTCCCCTCACATATTTTCATGCTTCATTCTTCACCCACACAATTAAATCTACATGCACAACACAAACCATAAATATATTTATTTACTTTTTTTTCTCACATTTATAAATTACTATATCACCCTTTAGAATAAATTTATTGTTCCTTAAATAACCGTGAAAGTCATTTAACGAGTTACGTAACTATCAAATAATTCCTTTTTTTAAATTGGCACTTTGTAAATTCGTGGATTTGTCAATTTATTTTATTTATTTTCCCTAACAATTTTCATTTAATAAAAATTTTTAATAAGTTTAATACTTTTATATTATCATCATTATTAATTTTATAAAATTTAATTTGATTTTAAATTCACTGGGATATTTTTTAATTCGCCATTTAATTCGGAATATATATTATGACAATAAAGCTGTTTGAATTTGAAAGCAGTCGTCTGATCATTTAATGCAATTTGAATCAAACAACTTTGCAAAGCTCTATTATATTTTATTTTATTTTTTATTATTTGTATGTTAGAAATTTTATTCATCAAATTTAAGTAATTGCAGTGAAATATAATTTATGAAATTATTTTTCTGCCAATAAAGTTGAAAATTATGTGCAGAAAAAATAAGCGTAAAAATATGTTTTTTGATATATAAAAATAAATAAATGATAAATGGATTTTCTGTGTGTATTAAATTGATATATTTTTGTAGAAAAATAAATCAGTTATTTGATTTATAAAAAAAAAGAACATGAAATTCATAAAAATAAATATAAAACAAGATTTGTTTTATAATATTAAATAAAAAAAAGCGTCTTGTTCAATTGATAAAAGCTCACTCGGTAATTTTCGATGTAATCCGACAATATAGAAAATAAAATGATATGATCTGGGTAAATAGATATTGTGGGTTGAGAGTTAAATAAAGAGGGTGGATAAATGGATTTTCAAGTGGAGCTTTATACTCGGGCCCTTATTTTCTTCTGGGCCATCCCCTTTTCAAACAACATCATCATCATCATCATCATCATCTTCTTCTTATTCTTCTTATTTTACTTTTCTATTCTTTTGACTTTTTTTTTTTATTATTTTTTCCATTTGACACTATCAGCCCTCGTTGTCGTTCCACACCGTTAGCTATACGATCATTTTGTATATAACTTTTACCCTCTTTTTAAAATCTTATCCCACTCATTGTCATCTCATCTTCAAGCATATAGTATTTTATTCATTTTTTTTTCTTTTTTACTTGGCAAGAAAATCTACACCTTCTTATTAACCCCTCCCAAGCAATTTAAAATGTTCAAATTTTTATTACACATTTTTTCACACTGTAAAATAAAATTCTCAATGACTTTATTTTTTTTATTTTTATTTTTATTTTTATTATGTCTATCTTTATTTTTATCTCTATTCATAAAATGTTTTTTTTTTTTTTTTTATTTTTGTTTTTTAAATATTCAACGTGCTATAAAAGTGATAGAAATTTTTTATTGATCAAATTTAAAAGTATAATTTTTTTGTTGTGGAGAAAGTTTTAATTTTTTTTAAAAAATTCATTGATTTAGTTTTATTTTTTAACTTGAAATTATTGTAATGCATTGATGTGAGTTATCTATTGGATAAGGGTGATTTTAAGTTGATACTTTTAACGATCAAAGTATTTATTCTCCACTTGTTCAACTACTATAATAATATATAAAATAACAGTGGGCTTAGTCATGTTTTACTGTGTTTCAGCAATTCTTTTGTGTCTCACCGAAGGGTCGATTCATGGACCATTATTATATACATTTTTTTTTCATTGATAAATAAAATATTAGCTTGACGATGAATTTATGTTTTTATGTCTCACCAAGGGCTCTTACCCTAGACTATTTACTTTTTTTTTTTTTTCTTATTTTTCTATTCTGATTATATTAAATTTCATTATTTATTTATCTTTTATTATATAAATTTTTTGTCGTTATTGTTCTGACGATAATTCAAATAAATTACTATCCATTATTTTGCATTTTTATTACACGTTAATATTTATTATTTTTTTAATAACAAAAATTTCATTTATAAATTCAAACAATTTTCATTAATGAAAAATATTCAGAGTAAATTTATATCACAAATGTTTATGTATTCTATAAAATAAAAGTTGGCATGAGGTTTAATTTTATATATTTTCCATTTCTTTTTATGAAATTGAAAATAAAAAGTGGTTATTTTGAGAGACAACCGAGAGAAAATTCAATTGAACATAGCCAATTCTCACGAGGCCACTTTTACACTGTCCCCAATACAATTTTTTCCTCTGCATCTGCAGTTGTAGACTGAAAAATAAACAACATAAAATATGTATATGTTAAAAAACAAAAAAAAAAATAAAACAGAAAGAATAAATAATAAGAGAAAAAAATATATATTAATGATCAATTCTGACATCTGCAGAAAAGTGACATTTGTTCGAATCAAACACATCGGGTTGATAATTTATCTTGGGGCAATATAACAGTGTGGTGCTTTTAAGACACAAACCCAATATATAGTATAAATAAATAAAATAGTAATTGTACGAGTTTATAGTTTTTAGGCCATTAAATAAATACAACACAACGTTCAATTAACGATCTTGTTTATAGTATTTTCAGTCGACAAATACAACCTGTTTTAAAATATATACCCTGAAAAATCCTGTGGGGAAATTGCTTGTGATATTTCATGGCTTATCCCTCGACAAAATTCCAGAAAGATTACTTTATTGTCAAGCTAATTTATTGTAATTTTAATTATTGCATAATATATTTGTCCTTTTGACGAAATAATTATATCGAAAATATTAATTTCAAACACCTAAGTATTAATCGTTAATTTTATTTATTTTAAAAAAAACTTTTTACCAAACGTTTTAATCGTTTGGCTTACCTAATATGTTTTAGAGAATTAATTAGCAAATTTTCCATCAGAAATTATATTATTTAATAAAATATAAATCTATTGACATTTGTAGAAATTATTTCCGCATTTAGAAATAGCTAAAATAGAAAAGATAATTATTATTTATTTACACACATCGCATGCTGAATGAATTTTTTTCAAATTTTCTTTTACAATATTTTATGTTTAATTTAACATGGAAAAATAGCATTTATTTATCAATAATATTTGAAAATATATTTATTAATATTGTTGGAAATTTTATTTATTTATTTATTTACATTATTGATACATTCACGATTGAGTCATCTTCTTTTTCACTTTTTTTTTTTCTATTTGTTTTTATGTTTATCATTCCTTTCATCCATGAGAGGAAAAATATTGAACCATTAATCTCGATAATTGACAAGATAAATTTAATTTGATAAAATGAAAATAAATATTATATAAATGGTTAAAAT
Source organism: Aphidius colemani (assembly GCA_030523065.1). NCBI lineage: Eukaryota > Metazoa > Arthropoda > Insecta > Hymenoptera > Braconidae > Aphidius > Aphidius colemani. The sequence goes on along the minus strand of JAPYYR010000122.1, from coordinate 12,414 downwards.
ATTTAAATTATTTTTAATACAATATTAAATATAAATTTTTGTTCATTTTTATTATTTTCAATGTTTATCGATGACTTTTGAGAGAGAAAAAGAGAAAGACAAAAGGAAAAAATAAAAAATTTATACATGTATTTATATATATGGACGAGAAAAGTATAACGTTGCTCATAAATTCTCTTTATTGTCGGGGTTTAACTTTAAAAAACAAACGCAATATATATACATGTATATTTACGAGGACAAAATATGACTGGGGTATGCTCTTGTACTTCCAAAATTCGATTGCGCATTACGAATCGACCCCTAGAAAATAAAATATATATTTTTCATTTTAAATTTATTTATTTATCTGAAGAATAATATATATTTTTTATTTATTAAACTAATTTATCCCCTGAAATATTATTTACTATTTCATGTCAAATTTTAAATAACAATATTTCTTTAATTTAAACTTTAAATAGTCGACGTTGTTTTTTTAATTTTTTTCAATTTTAAATGATAAAAAAATGTATTAATTTATTGAATTTATCCAGATTAATGTCTTTTAAAATTTACCTGTGATTATCATTGGAATGGAGAGTAGATGATGTATAATAGTTGGAGGAGAATGTCAATTGGCGAAAATTGTTGATAATTAATTTGTCAAATGTGTAGATTATTGGCTCATGTTGACACAGTATTTCTCGAACAATAAATGAGGATATATATTATATACAAAAGTATAAGCAAGTAAAAGTATTATATAAGTATAAAAGGGATATAACATTAGTGTAGACATGAATGCCTGGAGGGCACACACGTTAACACATAGTTGACACAATGATGCTATTCCAATGTCCCTCGAGTATCTACTCACATCGTTTATCTTCATTCAATATATAATGTCGAATCTAACACATAATGTGCAATTCACTGGGTAATCATCTGCCATTATTATTTTTTTTTTTGAAAATCTAAATTTATATTTGATTTTTATTTTTTCAGCTTTGATTTATCAGTATAATGAATCATTCACCTATCATAAAGTGGATATTTTAATTGTTAATTATTTCTGACGTTGATATTTTTGAGTTGAATATTAACGTCATGTAATTTTACTTATTAATTATTATTTTTTCGACATTTAAAATTGTTTTTTTCTTTTTTATCTGATCACAATTATGTGATCCAAAGTCCAACATTCACTGCATTTTAATATGCTCATTTTTTGATAAATCTAATAAACATTTCTAGAAATTATTTTATATTATAATTTATCATTTTTTTGATTATCTAAATATTGTCAAACCCAAACACAATGATATCATGATAATTTAAAATATTTCTAAACATTGCATTTCGTTTTCCGATTAATTCTTTTGCCAATTAACTCGGACTAGTCTTTGGATAAATTTAAAAATCAATTCATTGTTCTTAGCAATAAATTAGTTTTGTAAATAATTTATTACTTTTTCAAATTTAATTGCTCAATTATCTAAATATTATTATTTACTCGTTTACAGATGCTGGCAGATAGTAATATAGAAATTTTGAAATTTATTTTTATGTAAAGAAATAAAAAATGTACATAAATGTTCCATATATTTTAAGATATTATTCAATCAATCATTATGCTGTTTTTTTTTGTTTTTACTTTTTATTTTATATTTAGTATGAAATATAGCTATTAAATTTTCTCATTTTGCAAAATCTTTTGCTAAACGTTGTGCATTTTATATGATAATGGCATCGATATTTCACTGCGATACATCTCAAGTGTACTTACTTTTGGAATATTTCCAACTAGTGCCAACTTTTATAAAATACTGTTATCAATTTTATTTTCATCATTCTTGTTTGCATTAAAAAAAAAACACGAAAATATTAAAGATTGTAGAGAAATAATGTAGACAGTTGTATATAAATAAATAAATATCAACTGAATAACAAGTAGATTCAAATTAAATAGGAAAAAAATCTATAAATATATAAACGCTAAATTAAATTTATATATATTTACGAGACATAATAATTCATGAATCAAACTTTTCCTATTTACGCGTATATATTTTATTCAACAAAATTTTGTATCTAAAGTTTGATAAACAAAATTAAGACGAATTGGCGTCACCTTAAGTTTCACTTAGTTGAATAAGTAAGACCAATGCTAAAACAACTTGAAAAAAATAGTAAATCAATAGCTTAAACTTTTCCAAATTAACAAACTAATTTATATTTCACCTTGACATATTTATTTATATTCACATTTTATATTTTTCTTAATAGTTTTGCCTTTTTTTTTATTCATTTTTTAACACATGAAAAATTATTACCTTGAATTATATAGAATGTTAAATTAACATATGGGGTTGTACAATGCACGGAAGTCTATAAAAAAAATAAATAAAAACCAAGAATGATATAAATATACTTACAAATGAAAAAAATAATAATAAAAAAAAACAAAAGACCTGTGTCCTGAAGAAATATACAGAGCTGAAAGGATGATGGACGGTTTTCATTTATTTCCCCTTTTTGCCATTATGATTTTGCACGTTAGAAACATTATTTTTTATACATAATAAACATCAAATAATATTCACAAATAGTTGCAATTTTGTAAAAAATTTTTTTAATAATTAATAAAACTCTAGACAAAATATTATTTATAAAAATTAAATTCTATTACAAAACAAATCAGAATATTTATACAAACAAACTAGCAAAATATTTATTATTATTATAATAAAAAACTCATTGAAAAAAAAAAAAAAAAAGTTATATGTTAATAATAAAAATAGCAGAATATGGTTGCACCTATATTTAGTTGTTATTATTATTTGTTTTGTTAATAAAAATAAAAACAATTCGCCAGAGTTAATAAATTTTGCTGGATGTTGATAAATTGCCTTTGAATCAAATCAATTTATGGCATATTTAAATCCCCCGAGTCTTTGAGTCAATTTAATTTTTTTTTTTACTCAACAAATACTGAAATTCTATTTATTTATTTATGATATTCATATATTGCTTCATCGTATATTGAATAATGAGCTTTTAATGTATTTTTCAATTAATTTATTTTAAATAATGATTTTTAAATCGATTGAAAGTTTTATTTAAAAAATCAAAAATTATTTATCAATTGGGATTTTTATTAGAATATAAATCTAATTTGTTGTTTAGAAATATTTTCTAAGCATAAATATATGTTTTTTTATCTAATTAATTCCTAAATTTATATTGAATTATTTGTTTTTAAAATTTATTTTTTTTTTCAATTTTCTTTGCTATTCATGAATATTATCTTTTCAATTTTGATATTTCATTTTGTGTATTTGTTAGTGTCTATATATATTCATAATATAGTTGAGAGAGTTTGAAACCTAGTTCTTGCAATTAATGCAACCCCCTAGCATCGTATTCAATGCTATCAACGTTGAGAGTTCACTAATTAGTAATTACGAACTCGTCCCTCGTCAACTTCTTCTTTCCGACCGTCTCAATACATGAAGCACAGAATAATAATGAATTGCAAATATATTTTATGAATATATAAATAAATAAAAAATAAACAAATATTTGTCACGTCTATCATTGATAAATATATAATTTGTTTAATAAAAATTTGCTGAATATAAAAATACATAAAAATAAATCAAAAAAAAAATTTATTTCATTTATTTATTCAATACATTAGAAGTACAATTTTGAATTAAAAGAATTCACCTATTTTTTTCGGTGTAATTAATTTATATTTAAATAAAAAAATTTAATTCACAGATTATATGATTTTTTTTTTTTCGTATTTAAAATAATGATTACTCCATTGTTATTCGAAAAAAAAAATGATAAATCTTTCATTTGGTATTTAAATAAAACAATAATAAATATGACAAAAATTAAATTGATGAGAAATATTAAAAGAAATAAAAAATACATTTATTAATGATAAATTTTCAAACGAATAATAAATAAATTTGATTTTAGTATTAATGTATTTTAATAATTCAAATAATCGTGATGAAAGAATTATCACCGGAGTGCAATTACTGTCGAGATTTATAATATAAATTGACATTGTTTAATATTTATTTAAACGAATTTATTATTTGTAATTTTCTTATTTTTAAATGTAATATTTAAGTGGTTAAAGTATTTAACATAGATGAATTAATGGTTTTTTTTTTTTAATTTTTAATACAGTATTTATCAGTTGAATTTATCAAAATGAAAAAGATAATATCGTGATGGTTATAAATATGTTGTAGTTGTGATAAGATTAGTGTTTTAAAACTGGCACCTTTTTATTCTCGTCAAGTATCAGATGAATTCCTACATAATATTTTATCCGATTTATGAGTTTCTCACGATTTACCATTTTCAATAATCAACTTTGCAATTTATTAAAGGTCATCTATTATTTTTATATATTTTTTTTCAGATAAAGTTAAATAAAAACTCAATTAAATATGTATTTTTTTAAATCCAATAAATTCAAAACACTTTTGCAATATTTTTTCGATTATTTGAATAAATAAAATATATATTTTATTAATTTTAACATTACAAAACATAAACTAACAAGTATTAAGTTTCCAACAATAAAAAACAGAATATATATTTATTGACATTTTAACAGTGTCATTGTATCAAAAGAATATAAAAAGATATTTATTATAACGATAAATATAAATTAACTCAATTAAAACACTGTCCCACATACTTACCATAACTTACAATTAAACAGTATAAAAATTAACTTTCGTAATTTTTCATGAATATTTCTTTATTCCTTTTATTTTCCACAAACATTTATATAAATAATTTCTAGATATACAAACGATGCAATAACATACTTGAGCTATTCAAAAAAACATACAAATATCAAGACAACAACTAATTACACTCAAGTGTATAATTCATAGCCCCAAGATTAAAAACACACAATTTTATTTGAAAAAAAAATTGAATTGCAATAAAAATGTGTTATTTATGACGATAGTCTGATAAAAAATGATAAAACTCAATGAGACAGTGGTCATAAAAATTATTAAGACCATTAAACTACTATTTTTTTTACATTTATTTTTTATTAATATAAATTTTTCAAATTTACACTTATGTTTTTGATAATATTATTAGGTCCTGTATGTTATGAAATAACTAGTAGCATAGTAGTGTCTAATAGTATTGATTATTCCTGCATAGAACTGCATAGAGCTGTATAAATCATTTCAGTATTTCTTGTTATCATTAAGCAGTATCTGCTATTTCATAGTACTATTAACACTTTGGTATGATGATATTGAATACTATAATGACTCTGAATAATTTGGGGACATTTTAAATAGTATTGAGTACTTGAGAGTACTATGTGCACTTGAGAGTACTATGCTGCACTTGAGAGTACTATGATGCACTTAAGAGTACTATGATGCACTTAATAGTACTATGTATCTCTATGTACAATTACAACACTATTTAGTATTGAAAATACTATTTTACAACACAATAAAAACATGATAAAATTGATTCAGCAATGCATGGTAATGTGTTTTACTATGTTGTTACTCTAAACATTATAATAGCATTATGTAGTTTTATGTAATGCTATGAAAAAAATATCGTCAACTGTTATAGCATTTTATGGCATATATAAATTTATAATAGCACTATACATAGTACTATTTAATAATCTACACAAAACAATGTACAACACAGTAAAAACAATATGAAATTTAATACTTTTTAAGTGTCGAAATTCACCTGGGCTTTTTTAAATGTTGTTAATTGTTTTTTTTTTTTAAATTAGACATTAAAAAATATCTTGAATTTAATTGCTATGTTTAAATTAAATACTGGAAAATTATTTGGATACTAATTATTATTTAAAATGATGAAAAATCTGGAAGATTGTTGTTTTATAAATATTTAAAATGAAATGTGTGTGCTGTCAGTTGTGACTACATTATCTTAATTTAAAATGGCTTTTATTATAAATATATGAAATAGAGTAATTTAAATATAATTCCATTGGGAATTGCATGAAATTTACCTACAATATATTCAAATAAGTCATCCTAACGTCCATGTCAATAGAAATCTTATTATAAAACAGATTGCAATATTTCGTCATGCATATCCAATGATCCTGCAAATCGAATTTTCATGTACATAAAAAATAATAAAACAACAAATTCTATAACTTTATTTTGTCTTTTGTTATACAATGTATATTATTTCACTCGAATTTTCAGTATGTCCTTGGCTTTTTAAGAATATTCAAGGTGAAGAGATCAAGCTGGGTAGTAAACAGATACAAAATAAAATGTATAAAACTCGAAGGACAATGTATATGTGGATGATAAAATAATAATAAAAAAAATATAAGCTGTATAAAATTTGCCGACAGAAAAAAAAAGGTTCAAAAAACAAATAAAAAAAATAGCAAAAGAGGAAGAAAGGGTTACAAAAGTTTTCAAAGGAATAACCACGAAGTAGGCATACATTTGCATCGGTAAACTCTTATTGGCTCTCATTTTTTTTTATTTTATTTTATTCCTGTGACTCAATGCGACTTTAAAAACCAAAGTCATTTATCAGATTCTATCTTCTTTTGTTTTTCTTGATGGCTTTTTTTTTGCATTAACTCTTCTTGTCTCTTATTCCCGTTTTTATTATTATTCTTATAATTTATTTATAATTTTTTTTTTGACAAATTTATTTCATTCAAAATTACAACATTTCCTTGTTTTTTTTTTTTCTTCAACTTGAAGAATAAACTTCCTGGTTAAAAAATGTATTGAAAAAAAATTCATGTTTATTTGATGCTAATTTATTTACACGATGATTGATTGATTTTGATTTACCAAAAATTAAAAAATTAAAAAAAAATCTATTCCACAATTTACAGAGGAAATCCAAACATTTGGAAAATTTTTAAATAAAATTTACAGGTATTTTTATGGCTGTTAAGTATATGTCTGTATTATTTTTATTTCACAAAAATTTATCATCAAAGATAAAGTATTATATAACTCGACTGAGATATTTTAATCAACAAAATATTCTGACCTTGACATTGAGAGGAAATGTGATATAAAAGAGCAAAATCGAGGGTAATAAAAAAGAAGAAAGTTTGGACATTTGATAGAAGATTTCTGGGGTTAATGTCAAAGAAAAAACTCAAAGAGGTTGAAAAAAAAAAATAATAAAAAAACCCTTGAATGCTTTTCCGAGTTTGAGAAAGACAGCGTTAAAAGCTGATGCTCTAGTTATTTTGGTTTGTAAGCTACCTTTTGCTTTATCCAAAGCCTTTGGAGGTAAATACGACGGGACGATTGAGACTTGCCTCCCTTAATGTTCACCAGTTTTCTCTCCTTTATGGGCAGAGAGATTCCACTTGTTGCACGAATGTTAAAGATGCCCCTTTACTACCAATGACAATCATCCCTTAGGCTATCTATTTTTTTTTTTTTTACATAAAAAAATATCTAACATTCTTCATGTTTCATATACATTTTCTTTTTAACCACCAAACTTTTTCTTCATAAAAATTTCAAAAGAAATACATCTATTTTTTTATCCCCATTGTTATGGATATTTTGATAATTAAAAACTTGAAATTATTTCCACTCAAAGAAATATATATTTTATTAAATTAAAATTAATTTTGACTTGAATTTTAAATTACAAAATACTTGAAGAAATAACAGTTGAATAAACTCTTTTTTTTTTTTTTTTTCTCTTTTTCTTTTTCTTTTTCATTATTAAGTTATAATAATATATAAAAAGAAAAAAAATTTTTATTGAAAGTTAACAACCCTCCGATGTATTTGCCCTTGTTGAATATATATTTTTGTATTATTTTCACGACCCTTTTTATTTTTTGCTTTTTTATAAAAGAGTGTTTCTTTTGTTCTCTGGCAAACCAAAGATTATTTGTCCATTCATACAGTTGAAATGAAACAAATGAAAATAAATATAATAAACTAATAAAAATTTATCAATAAAATAATTTAATAATGTTACTCAATGCAACAATACATAATTTTTTATTGTAAATTTATTTTTTTTTTTTTCTTAATCATGAGGCAACGTCAATCGTCATTTATTATGTCAATTAATCAACATCGTCAGACTACTTTTAATTTATAATTGAACATGATAAAATTTATTACAAACTTTTGATTGTATTTATTCATTTATTATTATTTTTAATCAAATGAAAATCAATTATTACAATCAACGTGTTTGATTATAAAATTTTTATTAGTCATCATGACTTTTGATAATTAATTGATTATTTTTTAATGTCGTTGTTGTATGGAGTATTTTTATCTCAAAGACATAAATATCATCATTAATTTATCATTTTTATTCAAGTCTTTTTCACAAGTCAATTATTATTTATCAATTTATTTTTTATATTTTTAATTTATCAAATTACTATTGATGGATGTGTTTTTTATAATTTATTTTATTTTTAAAATGGAAATGTGAAGGTTGATAATAGAAGGGATAAAAAAAGTTGATTGGTTTGATTTTATATTTATTTTTCATTGTGAATATGATTGTTTTGATATGAAAAAAAGAATAAATTGTTTCTTTTTTTTCTTTTGTATAACATTATGTGAATATGTACATGTAGATTATTTAAAAAAAAATGTGAACATTATTGTAGTCATTTATATTTGAGTATTTGATCACGTGTTCCATCTGTTTTAATGGCTTTTTAAATTTCAAAACTTTACTTGAATATTGTGAGTACATGAACCGATTAAGCTAAGTAGCCTGAAACAAACTCGGAATATTATAAATAAATAAATGAAATAACAGTAATAATAACTTTAAATATTCTCATTAGTTTTTTTTCAAGTATAAAGAAACTTTTTTCTCTTATGTATTTATTTATTTGTAAGAGGATCAGAAGACAGTATTGGCTGGGTATACGGAATAATTCACGTAAAGTACAGAGGCATTTAAACCGGTCACCGGTATTATTGTTGACAGCATTAATTTTGTTTTATGAAACCCTTATAGTATCCACTTATGATTTTCCCAATTGAAAGAATATTTTTTTTGGGAAAGGAATGACTATGAAAAGCACTACATTTATATGAGATAACACAAAAAAAAAATTAGGACGTCGAAATAATAAAGACGTGAGCTTAACACGTTGGAGCTTGCAGCGAGGTTTATGCATTTAAAGTGCACGCAATGATAATTTTACACATTATTTTTATACATTACAAATATACACATTTTTATTTGGCACAATTTTTTTAATAATGTGTAAAAATATCATTGTAAACACTTTAAATGTGTAAAGCTCACCGCAAGTCAATAGTGGTAATTTCGAAGTATTTTACGAGCACCAGCAAATTATTGTTTTACGATTCAATGCGATGAGAAATCCCACAATTTGATGCATTCGATAAATTCTCTAGCCTGATATAATAACGAATGTAACAATAACAGATATATTTTTTGAGTATCTAATAATTTAAATGCACTTTTAAAAGTATACTATCATCAGCCTTCTAATTACAATATTATTTATTACAAATAACAAAAAAATTTCACCCATTTAATAAATAATATTGATTTTTTATGTTGACTTTGGATACGGAGGAACACGAAGAAGCTCACAGAAAATACCGAGTAAAAAGCTCATATCACTTTCTTCGTTAACAAAACGAATAAGCAAATTAAATTTACATATATTTATTCATTCATTATAACAGCATCTTCAAAATTATTATCATTAATATGTAGAATTTTTTCTCTCCGTTAAATTTCATAATACTTTTGATTGACACAAAATTGATTAATAAAATTATATTTCTCACGAGTTTGTATGTAAATAAGACTTCAATTGAATATAAAAAAATAATTATGTTATTAACTAAAGTGTTTGCAGCTCTTGTGGGTGAGTATACACACATATACCGAGATGATTTTTAAATTTTTCAATAGTTTTTATAGACATAGTGAGTCACATTCTCGGCACGTATGTTATTTCTCTCTGTACAACAAATAATACACAAGAGTCAACGTCTCTTGAGTTATATTTCTTCAATCTTGAAACCAATTCAACTTCAAATTCCATTCTATTGTATATGATTATTTATTTTTTTCAAAAATTTATATTTTTTTATATAAAATTTTTATTTATGACATTATTTATTTTCTAAATGCAAATAATTATATACTGTTGTGTCACATTTTGCCATTTTGACATTTATGGTGATTTCTAACGTTAAAAAATAATTATAATAAAATAAATATATAAATGTCTTGTCTTTGTTTCAGCTGTTGACATGATTATAATAGAAAATAAAATAAACTACATGTTTGCAGTGTATTTTAATTTTGAATTTATATGCTAATGAAATTTTAAATATTTATTTTTTTAAAATTAAATTTTGTTATATATTTTTATCATTCAAATTCTTTTGAATAAAAAAATAATGTATTATAATATTTTTTTAACTGAGTTTTAGATAGACATATATATGAGTCGTTTAAAAATATAATTTGCAACATGAAGATAAATATTTAAAAATAAAAATACATAAATAATGAAAATGACAAAAAAAAATAAAAATGAGTATATTTTGTCGTTGTTAGAGCGACAGGGGGTTGAAAAACAGGGGTTTATTTTTCAAGGGGGTGTATATAATATCAGGGGGTGGTGGGTGGGTTAAAAGGGGAAAGAAAGAATGAGTGGCAAAAAAAAAAGGGAGTCCGTACATCAATCCTGACGGGATGATTTACGTGGCGGCCATCAATTTCAGAATAACTCGGTAATAACTCTGCTAAAATATTGCTAGCCGTCGACGTGAGTGAGTCGACGGACTTGCGCATTCACCAATGCGATTAGATTGAAACCCGGGCTTTTATGGAATAATGGAAAAAAATTTTGATGGAAAACCTCACCTCTTTTGTACCGAAAAAAAAAAATTATATTTACCTTTTTTTTTTCCTCATTTTTAAAAATATTTTTCATTAAACGTTCTACTTTTTTTTTTTTGTTTTTTTTTTTTCTACTTGTACATTATTTTGCAATGTTAAAAATGCAATATTTTCTTTAAATATATTTTTCATAAAAAAAAATATGAAATTTCATTTTTTATTATGTCTTTTTTGAATGTTGATTTTTTTTATTGTTGAAAAATACTTGCCATCTGGGATTTTCATTTTAATTTTTTATTATAATTTATATATTTTTTTTTTCGATGAAAAATTTAGATTAAATAAAAGTTTAATTAATTTATTGTGTTTTTTTTATTTTTGCAATAAAAGTTTTGACTTTAACGAATTTAATTTTTGATTGAATAACTGTAAACTTGCAACTTTACTAAGTTAGAAAGTTTTATTTACTTTTTGCTTAATCACTAGTTGAAAGTCATTATCATTATTATTTAATATTATTTTAATTTTAACTGTAAAAATATTAGCACAAATTTTTATAACGTTAAATTAATTTTTCATAAAATAAATATTGTCAATGGGGATTTTGAAAAATTTCATATGAAAATTTCATTTTCAATTAACTCTTTTAAATGTCGGTATTAATAATTTATTATAAATTTTTTTTTTTAATAAAAGCACCAACAAAGAATAAATTCATTTTTCCACTCTCGATAAGCCCTGGATGATTATCAGCTGCGCAAACGTTCAACCAACAAATTTGTAAAATCAATATTTGCCTCGAGTCTTAAAAATACTGTTAATGGATTCTCATACAAACACGAAAGAAAATAAAATGTTAAAAAAAAATATTTTTTAATTTTTTAATAATAAAAAAAAGAGGAGTGTTTTACAGCCTCCCTTTTTTTCTGTAAATATTTTTTTCATCAATATTTATCAGTTCAACAAAAAAATATTTTTAATTTAAAAAAATAACTAATTAATAATTTAATTTAAACTTTATTTTTTCCTCATATATTTTTTAATTAAAAAAATACTTTTATTACTGTTTTTTTGTTGTTATATTTTCATAAAAAAGCTCAATTTGGTAATTTTTTTTTTTTTTTCTTCCAAACATACTAGTTTACAATGAGATGTCATTTATTTATTTTTTAGTGGATATGTAGAGAGTTAAGTACATCAGTAAAACAAAAGTTTTTTAATTCCGAGCGTCGTCAGGGCGACAGTCGAACATCCGTAGTGGATCCGTTCAATGAAAGGTCAACGAACCCAGGGGACTTCTTCCCAACTTTCAGACATTTTCTCCCCTTAATTTTCCTTTTTCTTTCCTTATTCTCTACCTCATTCCACCCACATTGATAATAATCTTTTTTTATTATTTAAATTATTCATACTTGCACCTGTTACAATTTTTTCTTATCGATCATTAACTCGCAATAATTATTTTCATTATTTAATCATTATAACTCTTACAATTCATTATTTGATAAAAAA
>JAPYYR010000121.1:0-104857 GCA_030523065.1 Aphidius colemani | reverse complement strand
AAAGGAAAAAGCCCGCAGTAATTTCGTTAAATTCAATAAAAAAATTTTTATGGACCTAAGGCATTCATTGAAAATTTAGTCAGGGTCTAGGAAGGGAAGTCTTATGAGCGAAAAAAAAATTTTTTTTTTATCGAAATTACTGCGGGCTTTTTTCTTTTCTCGACGTTTCAGAGCATTTCGAGTCGATTTAGACATTAAAAATTTTTTTTATGGAGCTAAGACATTCGTGGAAATCCTAGCCAGGGTTCCGGAAAGAAAGGCTTATGGGCGGAATAAAAATTTCTCTAAAATCAAACTTTTTGCGGACTTTTTCTTTTTCTCGACGTTTCATATCATTCAAAGTCAATTGAGACAATAAAAAAATTTTTTATAGACCTAAGATAATCTCGAAAAATTTCGCCGGAATTCTTGGAGGGTAGGCCTATGAGCGAAAATTTTTGTGGGCCTTTTTTTTTTTTGACCGTTTCGATTAACTCGAAATGCCATGAAATTTTTTTCTCTAAAGCAGTTGAAGTCAATTGTAAAGTAGACGGAGAAAAAGAATTATTGTCAGGTGGTTTTCAAGCCTCTAGTCTTAATCCAAATCACGTCGTCACCTCAAGTAATATATACTTAATATATAATATATAAGTAGGAAATCAAAAAAAATAAAATAAATATTAAAAATAAGATGTTGAAATAAGGACAAATGCAAGTTTTTCTTTGTGCACGTAGCTGTGATCTGTTTGGTCAGAAAAGACTTTCACGAAATTGATATAGAGTGTCACTATGTTTGTTGAAGTTTTCCAATCGTTGATATTCTTTTCTTCCTTCAATAGACGACTTTTTAAAGGACAAAACCATTTTCTCTATATATACCTTGTTTCTTTTCTTTACTTGACTATTTTTTTTTTTTTTTTTTTCATTTATTTTTCAGCCCAAGAACACAACGCAGTTGGGTCTGGGTCAACATTGCTACACGACAAATAGGTGTATTACGTCTGTTTTGATGCAGAACCAATTTATTTGAGTGTATACACTTGGTTGAATTTTATACTATCTTTTTACATCTTTCTTTCTTCTCTGCCTTTGATATACATATAATTTTTAAAATATAAATTCTTATTTATATATAAAATAAAATAAAACTGTCTTTTATATTTTTTATATAAAAATATTTGTTTTTAATTAAATTAATATTATTATTATTTTTTTCGTAACTTGTAATTAAGTAAATTGATAAACCCTAAAAATTATTTATTTTTTGTATACAAATTCACGAAGGAACTATTTGATATATGACATTGAAAGAAGCTTTTGAATATATGTAGAATCGATTTTGATTAGAAACTCAAGATATCACTCGTCAAACGTAAATCCACTCTTCTGGATGATAGAAATTTCATCGCTTTAAATCTCGTTTTTTTATTTATTTTTCTTTATTTTTTATATTCTTTACCTTTTTTTATTTTCATCCCGTTTTTTCTTCATATATATTTTTATCTATCGCTATTTAGATGAAGGAAATTTAAGGGGCTGAATTTTGACAGGCAACTTTCTACTCGTTTATCGACAGCTATTTTCCAGCCATCCAATTTCTGATGTAATGAGAAGTTGAAAGTGAGATTTCAACGTAAACTCTTTTTATGTTCATCACTTCTAACATGACGAGTGTAAAGGATATTCGAATACAGAAAAACAAAGAAAAATAGACAGTGATTTACTGTTAGTAACAAAGTATTTAGTAAGCAAATATGAAGATATTTCGTTAATATTTTGATCAATAGTTTCAGACCAATCTAAGAAAAATATAAGACAGGGTTCGGTAGCTAAAATTCGGGCTTTTAAAAACAAATCCTTGTTTTGAAAATTCCAAAGAAATCAAATCTCTCAAGGGCTTTCAATTTTTCTGGACGTTTCAAAGCATCCTGAGTAGAATAGGACAATAAAAAAAAATTAAGTGTAGATAAAGACAATATTATCGGTCTTTGTTTAGGCCCTCGAAATGAGAGACTCATGATTTTATAAGTCTCTAAAATAAAAAATATAAAATAAAATAACGTTTTTATTTTTTATTCATTATTATTTTAAAAAAAAAGAAGAAAACCGATACGAGATTACACATGTATGTGACATTAATTTGTGTGTTTCATAAATTTTTTGTGATACAGTATTCAACGAAACAGCACGTCCTGTAATTGTAAAAAATAATGACCCAAGTGAGGAAAGGCGATTGTAATGATTTTTTTCTCTCTTCAAGTATACACAATGCCTCAATTTCAATTTCAATGATACAGCTGTTTTTATAACATACCAATGCGTATCTTGAATCGATTTTAGGATATGCAGGATATATGTATAACAGTTTATTTTATATTTTACGATAAAAGTTTGTATTGGTAAGGGAAAATGGAAAGGGATTTGATAAATTACAGAAAGGGGGAAAGGGGGATAAATAAAGAACGGAAATAATGATTTTAATAGAAGATAGTGTAAGTTGGAACATTGCCGAAATGGTTGCAGTGATATCTATACAATACGAGAATTCAAATGTGTTACTGAGGCAATTGACGTTATCGAGTTAATTGTAAATTGTTTCGATTTCATGTCAGGTTTATATTTATTTATTGTAATATTTTTATTGTTTCATCTTTATTTTAATTCATCACAATGAAAATAGAAAAAAAAAAAAATTTGTTTTTCTTATTTTCTTCGTTTATTGATATAAAATTTAATTACTGATATTTTTGAATTAATGAAAACCTTTGCCCACTCACCCTGAGCTTAAAAATTATCGATTTTTTTTAAATTCAATAGTTTTCTACCCTTTTAGTCTATTTCAAATGTCTTTTAAAAATTTAGGAATCATATTTATAACCTGCTGGTTAAGAAAATAATAGTTAGAAATGGTAGCCTTCAATGTCTGATCCGGAAAAAAATCCAAAAGGTAGAAAAAGCGGTGGAACTATAAGGATATTTTGATTATCTTGACTTTGAATTTTTTTTCAGACACAGACGTTGAAGGCTACCACTTTTAATTAGGAAATAGGAGAAATATTATCATTTTATTCAGTTCCTAGTCATAATGAAAGAGAAGGATATAAAGATAATATTTATGCTTATTTTATCAACTCGAAAAAAGTATGAAAATTAACTGATAAAAAAATATATATATATAATCATTGTGACAATAGACTGCATCGTTCAAACGTATCGAAATATTACCCATTTTGGCATTTTACCAAACAATTTTCATATATAATATACATTCATTATTATTTTTTTTTTTTGTTTCGTATTTAAATTTATTTTATTATCATTTCATTGATATACATTTATTGAATTTAGTTATTTTATTTTCAACCGACTAAACAATGAACAATTTCAGTTTGTGTTATTTTATTATAAATTTTATCTTCTTTCAATTTTAAATACCTAACATTTCATTCATCGGAAATAAATTCTCGTGTTTTCATATCATCTTGAAAATAATCAGTTTTAAAATGACTTGGCAAATATTTATTTAGTATTGATTTGTATATACTGAAAAAAAATAAGAAGAAAATAAATTTTTTATTTAAATTTTTTCATTGAAATTCTTAGCTCTCGTGTAATGTACGCATTTATAATATTAAGTTGATAATAATCAAGTTGGGATTATTCACACGGGTATAATATAAATTCGCCTGTCCAACAAACTGCTCCATAATGATAAGAAATTTTCGTTGTAATAAACACATATGAATTGTGTATGTAATATTTTATTTTATAATTTTTTCTTTTATTAAAAGCTAAAATAAAAAAAATGATAAAGAGATGTTTAATGCCCATTGATATTAACTAACAAGCCTATGAAATAGTGTTATTCCCAACTTGTCTAATACAAAAATAATAAACATATTTTCTTCAAAATTAGTAATAAAATAAAAATACAAATTTGATTTTTATTTTGTGGATATATATTTCCTGGTAGCTCGTTAAAGTTTGAACTACAAAAAGTGGGTTATCAGTCTTTTCGTACAAATTATAGTCATTTGACAAGTCTTGTTACTTTTCGCAATGCATTAATGTCAAAATAAAAATTAACAAAACGCAATAAGCTTGTCCTGATTAATCACTGACAAATAATAAACATTACAAAGAGAAAAATTATTAAAATTATAATTTTCTAAATAATAAGTTGAAAATATATTTTGATGATTCAATTCACCATTAATTATCCAATTACACGAGCCATAAATTAAAATTAAATTTATATATATTTCGTTTTTAATACAGAATAATTTATATTCCAATTTATTTAATTCAAAAAAAAAAAAAAATTAACTATATAAATTATTGCTAGTTAGTCTCTTGATAGTGATAATATTGTACATGAATAAATTAACAAACAAGTTTATTTAAGATATATTATAAAATGTACAAAGTTACTGTAAAATTATAAATCAAGAAATCATGAAAGTTATTAGATTGGCAAAGCCGAGAACGACATCTGCACATCGTCTAGAGAGTCATCACAGGTGCTTTGTTAAATAGCTAGTCTGGGAATATTCCCATTAAGTCATATGTATATACAGTTTCATTGTTATGCAATGGCTTATCACGAGCACGATTAGCGTACTCTCTTGCACATATATATGTATTAACTTTAAGGAATGATGGCATTGGCTATGTGTTGGCTTTCTCGACATAACTCGTCTTGTACAATTAGTGGAACAGTTACAATTACTCCATCCGTCAAATTAATCAATTTTATTTTATTTATAAATAATATATTTTCATTTAAATTAACATTTTTAAACTAACAATTAAAATTAAATAAACAAAAGTATTATTTTTTTCTTTTATTTCATTTTTATTGACATAATAATTAAAAATAAATTATACATCTACAATATTAATGAAAATAATTTTTTTTTTTTAAATAAAATTTCATTAAAAATATTCACATCATTTAAAAATTCATAATTAAATATAAATTTTGTGAGAATATACCTATATTTTTAATGAGAATATTTTAATTAAATTATTACAAAATTTATTATTTTTTTTTGAATAATTTTTTTCCACTTATTTTAAATGATGAATTTTTTTTTTTTTTCATATATATAATTTGTTAATTATTTAATTGATGTTTGTATTTTAATGTTTTTTTTTTTTTCTTTTTCAATATATATATTTGTGAAAAAAATTATTCAAAAGATATTTTTCATAGATGTATAATTATTATTGTAAATAAAGATGCGTGCAGTTGAATATAAAAATAAAAATATTGTTGCAGTTTTGTTGGGTTTTAAATTGAGGGGCAATCATTTGCCATAAGTTGCGGTAGTTGGTGGTAGATATTGATTAGATGGAATAACGCCTACACCGTTATCATTGCCACTTGTATTACGAAATATGCCATTGACATTTGTATTATATCCGCCAACACCTGGTTGTACGTTGTAGCCAACACGACCTGTCAAACCATATAAAATCGCATTTATATTTATGAAGAAGAACTTGTAATGCAACATACTTATATATATTTCAAATCTTATTTCATGTATCGATATATATTATAAAATTTTTTTATAATATTTACATCGAAATGCAAAATCATCATATTATTTTTCCACATATTTATTAAAGTGATTGTCATTTATTTCAAATTTAATAATTGAAAAATATATATGCAATTTCAGTTCTTTATTTGGGATTTTTAATTGGAAAATTTTATTACAATAAAAAAAAAAAAATTCAGTTTTATATTTAACGGGTGAATTATAGTATTTTCTTTTTTTTTTTTTTCTATTCTGCATACTCGTAGTAAACGTTAATGAAAATTGTCAATTTAATTTGTCTGACGTAAACAAAATTATACTACTTAAAAAAAAGAAAAATTTTAAATCTATTTAATATACCTCTACTCCGATTAAATTTTAATTTAAATATAAAAAACATTAAATATATTTTATGATAATTAAAATTTTAGAAATGAAAATTGAAAATAAAATTTTTTTTTTAATCAATCTAAAGTTTTAATATTTCGGTAAATAATAATAAACAAATATATAGACATGACAGATGGAGGAGAACATTTTGAGATATTAAATTTTTAAAATAACAAAAACAAAGAGTGAAAATGATAGAACAAAATAAAAATACAAATGAAAATGTTAATAAATATCGTAACGACCTTGATAAGCAGCAGGTCCAAAACCAGGTTGATAAGAGCCACCGTTTAGCCCATTGAATTGATAACCAGCTGGTCTTTGATATTGCGGTTGTCCTTCATATCGTACATCCGCATTGTAACCATTCACATCATCTGCTGTATACGTAACAACTTGAGTTCTTGTATCTGGCAAAAGTACTCGATATTCACCACGTACAACATTGCCATCACTACTCTCCTGTTGGCCATAATCGTTACCACTCGGAGGATCTCGCACCTCATATTGAAAACTATACGGACGTGGCTGTAAAGTTAAACAAAAAAAATAAAAACAACAAAAACACAAAATCCGCATTAATACAATACAATTTTTTATACAACAGAATGTACTACTGAAATAAATTTACACATGATATTTGTGAGAAAATAATAGTACAATCGTGATGCACATTGAATAAACATATGAAATAAAAAATTCACTGTCATGTCAAGCTTTTTAAAAAATGAAAAATACATCAAATGATATTTCACATTTGATAATTTATCATCCAGCATTATTGTGGATACGATTTGTTGAATGATCAAATTATTATCACAGTCCAGTGGTAACACGATATACGCATGAATAAACATATCGTCAATATTCATTTTATCAAATGATGTCTTTTACATTTTAAATAATTTTGCATCAATTTGAATATTTGTATGTTTTTTTTTTCAAATATTAGTGAATATAAAACTGAACAATATATCAATAAATAAATACATTGATTACCATTGCGAATAATATTGATTGACTTAATCAACATAAGTTTTATTTATAAATTAAAAAAAATAGACTCACAGCGTTATTTTCATCGTTGTAATATCTACGATATTGATCAGCATTATATCCAGGAGAGCCTGGAGCTGGATAATCAAGTCCATTGTTGAAAACATTTGATCTAGGATATGAACTTGTTCTTGTGTTATATCCAATACCACCATAGCCAGGAATAGAATTTATATTGGATGAACGACCACCAAAATCAAAACCATTAACTGGTTTTATAAATCTACCATTTGAATTATAAGCATCAGTACTTCTAGTCGCATCAAGTACTGAACCAGTTGGTCTATTGTATTGATATCCGTTGTTTACAGCTTCTGGCAGTAGACCACCTATAACACTGGTACTCATGGTACACCATAATGCCAATAGAAAAAAAATTCCCTTAAATATTAGAAAAAAAATATACACATATTAGTTTTTTCAAAAACAATTTTAACAATTGTATTTTATCAATAATAAGATGAACATCTTTATCATGCACACATTTATTCACTTGAAGTTTTTAAAAATTTATTTGTCAAAATTAAACAATGATAGTATTAGTTGATTAGAATTAAATTATGGAGATTAAATTGTTTTAATTAATGTACAAACCTCCATCGTATTGACTTGATATCAAAGAGCCAAGATAAACTGAATATAATAAAATTCAACTGATGTTTATATACCTTGTTGGCTCTTCTCTTTGTTACAATTTTTTAAACACTTTAAGTCAATCATATTAATAACATTCGTGATAGCAAATTATATATTGAAAAATTATATTATTTTTAAGATATTTATTATCATCAATTTGTGGGTGTACGTGCTGTGTTATGATAATATTATTCCCTTCACTTGTTTAAATCATCTAATAGTTTATATATGTTTGTGTGTTAATATGTACACATTTTGTTATTTTTTTTTTTTATTATTTATAATAACAGCCACGTTCAATAATTGACTATGAAAACGTTTAATTTTCATCATCATTTTTAATTGATTGAGAGGTGTACGTGCATGATGATGCTGGAATCTTTGAATTTATTTTATTTGCTACCACCTATCACGCAAATTTAACTGCACCTTATTATTTTTCAATTTTATATATTTTTTTTTTCAACTATTTATTATTATTCAATGATGTTTATATGTAACAAATAATTGGAATAAATTACCAACATATTATGTCGTAATAATTGTGCAAAATTTGATTATCAATAATCAGCAATTAATCATAAATTTATAATCTTGATGAATTTATAAAAAATTTAATCAATATAGAAATGAAATAATATAAATTAATTTAACTGTATTTTATTTTCAACTAATTTATACAATTTTTTAATTATTGTTGCAGATTATATCAGCCCCAATCATCAATTGCAGCATTGGTAAGTTTAAATATTTACCTATTTTATTACGATTCTCAAACGACCATATTATTTTTTTTCTGTGTAATTTAAATTATTTACCGTCAATATTCAAGTCGTTTGTAATTAGCTTGCGTTTAATTAGCAGTGTGGTTAATTAATTATTTTCACTACTTTCAATCGTTTCAATTATACCTTGTCAAATTTTCAAGTAATTAAATTTTTTTTTCCATTTTAACGCAACAAATTGATATCTAATTTATATATACAAGAAGGACATGACCTTGGTGTTGGGTTAATTAGGTTTTTTTCAATAGATAATTATCAATTAAGCATGTAGAAAAATGAAGTTACCATGCACGATATCAATTAGTTGTGTATAAAAAACAAATAAATAATTTAAAAATAATTATCATTTGCAAAATTGAAAAGAAAAAAAAATATATAAAATAATATATCTAAACAAATATAAGAAGCATAATTTTATATATTTTTTTTTATTTTTCAAATTGATGATGAGAGTGAGAAAAAAAAAATCAATAGGATTCTGTTGGATCATTCTGAAGATCCGAGTTACGTAAAATATCTATATACAATCTTTTCCTATCAGCCAGCTGTGCTCCATCAGATGAGATGATTTAACCTCCTTGCTCTTACACTTTAGTAATTTTTTTTATCTTATATATTTTTTTCGCTTAGCCATTTTTCTTTTTTGTAGTATATTTTTTTCATCATTGATTCATCCTTATCCCACGCGTTCTAGCTTCATTATTGGAATTCTAAAGCGAGTACTGAATTCATCATAACTAGATCGTGCTGTAATTGCACGATTGCTTAGATAGAAATTTATTTTTTTCAATTATTTATGAGTAGAAACTAATAGTCTATGTTTAAAAAAAAAATTCAAATTTACTTATGGTTTAAAAATTAAATTTCGATACAGCTTGGATGTGGGTCTAAAATAGTCTTTCAAATTGAAAATTCTGTCGAGTTATTTTTGAAAATAATTAAACAAGTTGATAGGAATTATTATTGAAAAATAGTTAATAAAGTTGACAAATAGGTTAATGAATTAATCGAGTTTGATTAAAAGTAACTTTGAAAACTTTGAAAATCATGATGGTGCATTACTTTGTAAATTTAACTGTGGTTGCTCTTCTTGCCTTTTCAAATGTTCTCGTGTTTGCATAGAAAACATTAGTCGTTGTTCTCACATTTGTTCATATATATATTTCTTTCACGAGTTTTTAGCATTCATTTGGAAGTCTAATGGTAAATTAAACTCTTTAATATAATACTTTTATATGAAAAAGAAAATAAATATGCTTATACATACGTGTCTATAATGATACTATATTATAGCGTATATATTTTTGAGCTTCATTGTTACTAAAATGGATAATAAATGAGAGAAAAAAGTAAAAAGAAAAATATACAAGTGATGCACCAAGCTGAATCTTCATATTTAATTTAATAATAGTACAAAAAGTTTCTTTTTATTTTTAATTTATTTATTTAAAACTTGATGTATTTTTTTATTTCTCATTAAAAACATAACGTACAAATGTACTATTCGCGCAGTAGAATAATTGGCCACAAACTAGCAAACATACAGCATCAATGCTGCATCATTTGCAAAAATTTTTTATATTCCATATGCATTATAAAATGTTCTTTTTTTTTCGGTGTTTTTTCATATATTTTTATGATATTACCTTTCATGCTCATTGGTTAGTTTTAATTGGATGTTAAATTGTGGTTTAAGCAAGAAATTCAAGCTTTTGATTAAATTGTGGTTCGTCTTCACTCTTCAGTATCATCGGTGAATATAAAGTCAGATTATTTATAAGCTATATATGTGTAGCGAGAATTTATTAATTAATCAACAATTAATTTTGAAATATTTTCCTTTGTTGCTTTTGGTATTTATCTTTTCATGTGTTATTAATTAATTTGCACTTTGTTACATTATATTTGTGGAAAATATAATTAATAAATTGTTTTTTTATTTTTCATTTTTATTTACTTTGAAGTATGCAAGTTTATTTAATTATTTTTTTATTTTAAATGTTGTTCAATCTTATTAAGAAGAGTAAATTTAATTTATACATGGAAAGCCAAGTAAATACTTGTCAACCGACCTCTCGTAATTTTCTCACCTCAATCGAGTATGTATCTTTGAATTTACTTTGACTATAAATGTACATTTCGGAAGCACGTATAATAATTTTTTTTTTTTCTAATTTTATTTTCTACCTGATGTGTATTCACTTTGCGTTGATTTCCCAGTTTTTATTTTCCATATTACGCATGTACATCAAGGAATCAAATTAATTTTATTTTTTTTATTTTCGTGTTTATTTTGATACTTCAAAGAACCACATAAAACTGTATACAAATGTAATTTGCAGGTTTTTAAAACCGTAACGAACCGCGTAATACATAGAGTTGATTCTGACATAAATATATATTTTTTTTTTTTTGCTATCTGCATTAACTTTATAATATAATTTTCTTTTCCGTCAAATTGGCAATTTTAATAAATAGTATTTCCATTTAAAAAAAATAATTAATTAACAGTTGAATAAAAAATTTAAATAGAATATAAATTATTTTTTGCTATAATATTTTTCAGTATGAAAAATTAAATATAAAAAAGATATTTGATATTGTAAAATTTATTTTAAATTAAATTGTTGAATTTCCTTTTTGTTTTTTCTTTCTTTTTCGTATTCAATGAGCTACATAAATTCAATAAACTATTGATATATTTTTTTTATAAATTTGTAGAGTCTGTAAAATTAAATGTTGTAATAAAAATAATAAAAATAATAATTTATTAGACAAAAGTAATATAAATTTTTGAGGAATAAAATTTATAGTTAAATCAATAATTATTATGGTTATCTGTTGAATTTATAATACATCATTTAATTTTTAAACCTCAAAAGAACAAAAATTTATCAAGTGATCGTGAGTTGAATTTAGTTCACGCAAATGTTACTAATTTTCTATTAAATGGATATCACGAAATACCGATTGATGAAACTACCATCAATAAAAAATATATATACCGAGATGTTGATCTAACTAAATCATGCAAATAATAATTATCATAATTATCAAAAGATTATTCAACTTGTCTATTTAACTCAAAATTATTCATCTATAAATTATTAGTTTATTACCCCACAAAAAAAAAAAACGGTTTCTAATCTCTTTTTTATTATCGATTCACATTCAAATTAAAAATTCAAAACCATCAGTAAAATTGGACACGAAATTATATTTATAAGTTATAACATATTACATATTAAATTGAAAATGAAAAAAAGAAAAACATGAACATTTTACAATTGGAAACGAGACGACTCGTCCAAATCTCGCATTGAAAATTGACGTGAAACATCTCATGAATATAAAATTGCAATTTTACATTGTCAGATAAAATTTTTTACGAATAAAGAAAAGCGTGAAATACACATCAGAACACCGTATAAATTTTTTATTTGTTGCAATATTAAAAAACAAAAAAAATAAATGAATATAAATTTGATTTAAAATATAAAATAAAAATAGCTCTATGGATTTACTTAAAGTATATAGAAAATAATATAGTTTTTTTTTGTTAAATTAATATATCAATTATTTAATTTTTGCGGTGGTATATTTTTATAGTTTTAAGTTTGAATCTTGATATTGAAATTTTAGTGACCCTTTGCACGCTTGCATAGTTACCTCGGTCAGTTGTATTACGACTAGAGAAATATTATACGGTTTTCCAGACGGCCAATAAATTGCATTCGTGCTGTTAGAAAAGCGAGCAAGATAGACTTAAACATAGAGAAAGATGAAAATGTCACCGTTTATGTGATACGGTATAGTACCCATAGTACCCAAAGGAGATCGAAACCCAGAGAGTTTGCCACTCGGCATTTCTAATACCTTCAACATGCGCTCCATAGAAAATATTATACACTAAATATAATATACACCATTCAGCAAACTTGCTCTAATTCAACTTTTCAAAAACACTTAATTTCATAGCAATACATAACTATTTTCATTAACAAAACTTTTATATATATTATTTTTTAATTTCTTTTTTTACAATGATGTTTATTGTTTTTTTTTTTATTTATTTTTTACTGCTGCTTTAACGATCAAACAACGAATAAAAAAATACTCAAATTTAGATTGACATATGGATACTTTAAACGTCAGACCACTTAACAATTACATAACTTATTTTTTTTTTTTTTTAAATATATTAATAAGTAAACATATAAATCATAGTTATTAATTTTTTTTTCATATTTATTTTATTAAAAAATTATTACATATATCAACTGTACATACTAATTTGTAAAATTACTATGAGCCCCAAGCTTTTGCCACACCTTGAGTACTTTTTAATCCTAAGATAATTAAATTATATACAGTACAAGTACAAAATAAAGTACTCAAAGTAAATTGCCAAGATTACAAGAAAAATATTAAAATATAAAACACACATATTGGCCCTCCTTAAAACCTCCATTAAAATATTATATATTATATAAACTATTAACTTGAGTCAAATATATATATTATTTTTTGTTGAGTTGATTAAAAATTTCCAAGAAAAAAAAATAATAAAAATATTAAGTGGATGTATTTGTTTAATAATGAATAATTCAGTGGAAGTCTGGGGTACCATAGGTTGGTCTGGGTGTTGGATACGTGTTGGAACTTCCATAGCCATTATTATAGTTGTCTGAATTACTTTGATACTGGTAGTTGTTATTGTTGTTGTTGTAATTACCATTGTTTCCTTGATAATTATTATAATTGCCTGAAATATTATTAAAAATAAAATATATATATCAGTGCAATTTAAATTTTTCCATTTAAATGATATTAAATTACCTTGATTGTAATTATAGCCATTGTTGTTATTATTATAATTATTGTTATATCCGTTGTTGTTGTTGTTGTAGCCATTGTTGTTGTTGTAGCCATTATTGTTGTTGTAGCCATTATTGTTGTTGTAGCCATTGTTATTGTTGTTATTGTTGTTGTTATATTGATCTGGGTAAACTGCTTCTCCTTCGTATCTCACATCTTTTATCATTGTTAAATAAAAAAAAAAGATATAATTAATTTAAAATTCAATATAATTCTAGACGGATATATAATTTATTTATTTATTTATTTCAATTTGTTCTGTAATTTACCAGCATGAAAACCTGTTCGCCAGTCTGCGGTGTATGTTACTAAGTAAAAAAATTATAAAATTAATTTTAAATTATTAAATTAATGATAATGATTTTATTTAAAAAGAAAAAAGTAAATTGCTTACCAATTTGTGTTCTTCCATCAGGAAGTTGAACACGGTATTCACCACGTACAGTTTCACCATCACTTGTCTCACTTCTTCCAAAATCATTTCCAGTTGCTGAATCTTTAACAGCATATCCAAATTCGTAGGATTTTGGCTGAAATTTAGAGTATGATAATAATATAAATAAATTTACAAGAATACATTTTTAAATGTTTTTTTTTTAGTCAAGATTTTCTAAACTTTTGTGGGAAGAATACAAAGTAACCATTGATTTTACCCTCCAAGATTTTTATTTTTTTTATCTGCGTTTTTATTCTTAGTTCTGCTCCACTTAATTTTCTTTTTTTTTTCTTTTACCGCTGTGTGTTTTGTGCACATCGCTTGATGGGGAGATTGTGATTTTAACATTATTGTTTTTATTTTATTTTTTTTTCTCAGGCGAGATTTCAAGCGATTAAGCTTTAACGATCATCGCTTGTTATTGCCATTGGGGAGGCTTGCAGTCGTGACTGCTAATGTTACGAATCATTGTTACTACTAACTATTTTAAAATAAATAAAAAAATAAAAAAAACCCGTTTTTCCATCTAAATATTACATACAACTCTATTCTACGCGAAAAAAAAAAAAAATCCTCTACAAAAAACTACAAAGTTAAAATGAAATTAAAAAAAAATCTAAACTCAAATATTAACGATTATTATCGTTGACATTCCGTAAAGTAATAATATAATAAAAAATAATTTCAAACTGTTATTTTGTCTCGTAAAAAAATACACTTCTCGAAACAGAAAAATAATACTTTTTTTATATTTCAATCTACTAATGCTGTATATTTTTTTTGCCCCCGGTTAACAACATATAATTGATAAATTAATTAAATAAAATTTTAGCTACTTGGAGAAATTAAACATCAAATTAAATTATATTCAGCAAATTAACTTTCAATATAAATTATTTAGCATTAAAATGATAACTCATAAATAATACATATCTCGTTAATATCATCAATAACCGATTGCATAAAGTAATTATCGATATTCCCTGGATAGTTTGTTTGTCAGTCGTTGCATGTATACATATACCATGTTGCATATGTTGAATATCGTTGATATCAAACCACGTTTAAACACAGAATTAATATCAATATACAAACGAATGATTGATACACATGCATTGATATATAATGCGCCCATTTATACAGTATATTTATATGCTATATGTTAAAACATCAGTAGAGATTGTGCAGTATAATGAAACTGTCGAAATAGTTTGTTGTTGGTTGTATACCTGATTGTCGATGTAATCCTGTTGCTCATCATGATGATGGTGGTCTGATCCAAGTGGTGTACCATAGCTATTTGTAACGCCTCCCTGAAGTTCGTGATTGTTACTTACTGGTAAATTTTCTGGTACACCATACTGGCTACTCAATGGAGGCTCGCAATAAACTACCCCTAAACTAACCATCAACGTCAGCGTTATCTATATTAGACAACAAATTTAAAAATATATATATATAAAATATAAATTAATTTTTTTTATTTGATGGAAAATTTAATAAATAATCGGATCACAGATAATTTTTTTTTTTTTTTTGTTCTATTTACACTGCAGTTTATCACATACATATAGTAGAGAAAAAAATGATTAAAACTGTTACAATTTTTTATCTATTATTTGATTTTTTTTCTGATAATAAAAATAAATTTAATAAAAATATAAATAAAATCGGCAGTTACCTGTCGCACAAATAAATTCATATTTCAAAGTAATCAAAGCCAACACTTTACACAAAAGTTTGAATAAAGAATAAATCTTTAAGATTTTGATGATGATTTTATATTGAACCTGCAGTCAATGATAAATGTAACACTATGTTTCCTGTTTATTTGTGCGCTCATACATATATACTCAGTCTATATTGTAGGATCCCTACCCTAAACCTGTGCCCCTCTTATTTTTTTTATTTCATCTTATTTATTTTTATTATACCTGAAGCGCAACAACAGCACGAGTTTGTGTGGTAGCGTTGAGGAGGTCTTCAAGACATCAGATCTAGACAGGTAAAAGATCAAAAAAAAAAGATAAAAATAAAAAATACGTGCGCGTACACATTTCACACACATGATTTTACTATAGAAGGGGATAAAAACAGCAGGAGCTGTAACGAAAAAATAAAAAATATAAGAATAAATCTGCGAATTGTAGCGAAATACCGGAATGATGTGGTAAAAGAAGGGTTCAAATGTGTGGAAAGCCTACGCTTTATTTAATTTCATTGTTTCACACGCGTGCACATCACACATGTAATTTTAAAAGTTAAAAAAAAGAAAAAAACAATATACATATGGTTAATATTTACGCATGTATTATTATTGCTCTCATTTTGTTATTTAGATGTAGATGAAGAAGGTATATCGTTCATTCTCTTAAGACAGTAACAAGTGAAAGCGCTAGTTACCTCATATCGTGGGATATCAAAATTGCAATATTCTAAACTCGTCTTCTATATTAAATTTGCTCTCATTTTATGATTTTTTATGTTTCTTCTTATATTTCTATCTTTTACTATCTCAATATATATATTTTTTCCCTTTTAACTTATCTAATTTATACTCTCACTCTCATTATCATCAACATAAAGTATTTTTTTTATCTCTACTAATTTTTTATATATACATTTTAACAAAATTAAATTTATAATTTTAATTATTTCATTCAAAAAAATATTTATTTAATTAAAATTCAAATAACGTATTGTTATTATCTTTCAACTTTATTATTATATCTTATTTGTTTTGAAGCATATTCACAATATTTCACTGTAAATTTATGCAACAAACATGTATAATTCCAGACTCTTGTCTTGAGATCACCGTGTTAATTAGCTCAGTATGTATATACACACATCTTGTTATACATGTAGACATGTCAAGTTATGGACATTTGCCTGTGGCATACCCTCAAAGACAGACTATACGTATGTATATACGATGGGGGAGTTGGATTGACACTTGCATTAACCCCAAACTTACACGAGTCTTATACTCATATTTAAATCATTCAAACAACGAGAGACATCACTCGACCCCAATTCAATTTTTATTATCATTATTATTGCCTTATTTTTTTATTCATTTTTGATTTATATATTCCCCTTTATCAAGATCTGTATGAATATATATTTTTAATGCAAAGTCACTCGCTGTATATCCGTGACGAGTTATCATTTTATTTTTTAAATTTCATTTTCAATCTGTTCTTTTGTACATATATATATTTAAACAAAAAAAAAAATAAAAATATACATGTGATGCAAGTTGATGGGCACATGTTCCGTTTACAATAATTCGTGAATTATTACGTACAATTTAATTGTGTGTGTGTGGGTACAATGGCATGTGTGATTTTATTTCTCGGTCACCAAGATTATAACCATAGTTGGCAAGATGAGATTGTTGTTAAAAATAATTATGAAATAAATATTGAGCAATATATTCTAGCACAATGAATAAATATATATAACATATTTCGTATATATAACAGTGGGTGTGTGAGAAAAAAAATATATGTATAATGCGCTTCAACCAATTGCTTCTAAAACTAGTACAAGAGAAAAGTTAATACCGTCAAATTTAAAATGAGAGAGATAATAATCAAACGAAAAAAAAAAAAAAAATAAAGCAAGCCAGGGTGATACCAAGCGAGTTAATCGGTTTCTTTCCCTTTCTACCAACTGCTTGCCAACACAATTATCATCATCATCATCATCATCATCATTTAATGTGCGAGAATAACAGTGAAAGTAAAATCCATTAAAATATACGCAAATAGACAATCTTTTCAAACGTTTCGTCGTATTTTACAGATATCGTTCAATTACATTAATCATTAACAAAAAAAAAGGAAATTAAAAATTAAGATAATAAAATTTAAAAGAGAAAAATGGATTTAGTTTGTTCAGAGTTATAGGATATAATTAGTGAAACGATTAGTACCAGTCATGATCGACTTTGAAATAACCAATTATCATTATTATAATAGTTTTGTGATAGTTGGTGATAGTCCAAACAATTGTATAAATGATAACACTTTAGTTTGTACTTTGATTATGGCTTTTACTTTGTTTGTTGAATAGACAGTTGTTATTTCAGTTGTATATACACTTTGTAAGATGCATATATCTATATCAATGAAAATGACACAGATACAAAGTGTTTAAATTGTGGATTTATCAAATTGTTTAATGGCCCACGTAACTTGTATAATTTTTACTTATATATATTATAATTTATACATGATGATGATAATGATGATGATGATGATGAACATGCTGGTGGTCGTAGTGGCAATGGTGTATGTGCAATATATAAAAGTAAAAGAGCTTCTAACATCACCACTATATCCAAACGGTTTAACAGCCAACAATAAGTCCAGGAAGTCGCGTTAAACCACATCACCAGCAATAGAGAGAGCAAGAAAAATATAAAGTTTATACATATATTTTAGGTGTGTGTTTGTGTTTATATTCATATATGTAAATGCTTAGAGGAATGAAGAGGGTTGTGGTGTTTTGTCTTCCTCTTCACATATACCGTATAGCACTTATACTATTCTTGACTATACACGAAGATACAATCTTGCAACTGAGTAGGAAAACAGAGGTTTCGAGGGGGTTAAGAGGGTGAGGCTTTTCCTGCAAGTACTATCGCAAATTCAAGGACCTCAGTGAAACCCTTAACTGGCAACTTCCCCTTTCATTATATATATTATATATTTTTTTATCTATCTTTCTTTCTTTCTCTCTTTTTTATTTTTTTTAACCCAAATCCTCTCTTTAGAATGACCTCTTTCTTCTCACATTCTATACTTATTTTACCATCTCACTTTGCCTTACTTCAACCCTCGTAAAAAATAAAAAAATATCTCACGCAAGCACCAACTTTTGTCGTTTCTATATGGGATGACCTTTGAATGGTTTTTCGTTTGGCTTGGGATAACTCTCTTATACGAATATAATAAAAAATGATTTCTTTTTTTTTTTTTTTTTTTTTTTTCTTGTTTATCCTGAGTTGCCAATATCATATTGAATGATAATATTATTTTATACAAATCATGATGACATAAAAAATATTTTAGTAATTTCGTTTATATTTTTTAAAAATATTTTTAACAAGTTTAGAAGACTATTTTTGTTATTTTTCAAGCACAAATATTTGATATAAATTTAATATTATATATAAATGATAAAAATCATGCTCGTGAATTCGCATAAATAGACTGAATAAATCGATAAACCATTATAAACCAGTATCCAATTTGTACACAATGATTTCCATCACTCTCTTTCATATTCATACAATGAATTTTATTTACTTTTTGAAATACGTATGTGTGTTATATTTGTATTCGTGAAAACACCCCTAAAATGTGTTCGATTTTGACTTGAGACAATGTGCTGCATTATAAAGTTTTCTCAAAGAACAAACACAACTGTATCTAAAATGTGTCAGTCCATTAAAACTTTTACTTGTCCAAAAACCTCTTGTGCTTTGAAAATTGCACAACTTCCGGTTTACAATTACAACATAATCTAAAATAATAAATAAAAAACATTCAAAAAACACCAACAGCAAAATCCAATTTACTATTCAGTTGAAAAGAAAAAAATCTAATTAAAAAACATTACAATAGTAAAAAAGCTCTAAAAAAAGCTCTTTATAAGTTCTTAAAATGATTGATAGGTTAATTGTTTAATGAAAAATTTATTTAGGTCAATACATTGAAATTGATTTTGCACTTTTTTTTTTGTTAATTTTTCATTTATAAAATTTACATAAAGGGTCCTTATTCTATTGTAGATTAATAAATAATTGTTTGTAGTCGTGTGTGTGTGTGTGTGTGTGTGTATGATGATGAGAGTGATGATGGGGCACGCAAACATAGCAAGGCAGTAGACTGACGATCAAACCAAGACCACTTGGATGCCCTGCACGCGATACATCTGTTAACTGATTTTTCTAGTTACATCAAGTAAAAAGAAGGCTTAAATATAGATGAAAAAGGGGCAAATAAAAAAATACAACAAATTGATAGACCGAGAAAATGAATCATAATAATGATAGCGAAATAAAAGAGCGTGTGTAAATATATAACATAAGCAAAGTTGTTTCACAATATCACTTTCTGCATTAAGTGTGTAAGCTCAGCTAGGTGGATCTACATACTCATCAAACACTTTTTATCTATTTTAAAAAATTAAAAAAAATTATTATAATAACTACTTAACTCTTAAATTATTATTGAGTACTTTGTTTATGAACATTTTAAATTACTCAATAATAATTTATCCATTCAATGCGGATAGTAGAATATTTTTTTATTATTAAATTTATATTTACTTGTATTTTGTTATTTTTATTTTTCAAGTATCTTAACGATTATGTTTGTCTAATGATCAAGTACTTGAATAAAGGATGTTGTTGCGAGTATAAATTTGCGAAACACATCACATATACAAATACATTTTTATAAAATATATATTAAACAGATAAAAAATACATCAAACACACTTGTATGACCTCATTTCTCACAACAAAATTATGAAATATATTCCATAATATATCTTTGATGCATTAGTTTTATATTTTCTTCGGAGACTTTTCTTTTATCTTTTCTTTATTTTTTTTTTATTATTATTACACTTTTTACTATTTACTTTCCCTCGAAAAATAAAAAAAGGTACTAAACTTTATGTATAAATAATAAAAAACGAATTGTCTCACGGATGAATCTTGGGAGTATTTAAATTGTCCGTAGTGTATGTCACAGATGCTTGATATCCATTCTCATCAACGCGATAATTAACATGCTGTACTCGGTCGGGTAAACGTACATTATAGTTACCAATTGTTATATCATCATTACGACTTTCACGATGACCAAAAAAATTTTTTGATTTATCATCATTGACATTGTATTCAAATGTATATTTAACTGTTTTATTATTCTGTAACAAAAATAAAAATTAAATAGTTAATTTTCTGGGTAAATTAGTAGTGATAATTGAAAGATAGATAAAAATTAATTAAATAAATAAATAAATAATTATTTTAGAGAAAAAAAAATCCGTGATAACGATTGGTTATATGATATTTTTTTATTTGAAAATAATTCAAATGTTTTCAACTCTTTTGACTTTGTTTGACTTTTGGGAAAACTAATGATCAGACTCGAGGGCTTTTGTCCAAGTTTTACAAGAAAAGTGTTAGTTATTGCATGTCTGTTATCTCAAGAAAAATGAAGAAAATAATATAGAAAATTTAAAAGAAAATAAAATTATAAAAAGGAAAATATAAAGTAGTTAGCCAGAGGCTGTTTAAAAACAAAAATAAATAAATAAAAATAAAAGATTGTGGGAAAGTATACATATATAATTACGAAAAGATTGAAAATTTACAGTTAAATTGTTAACAGTAAAGAGGGGGTGAAAAAAAAAAAGGGTTTATTTCGTGATGAGGACAGAAGTGGCGCAGAGTGCGATCCATTGAACAATTGCTGGCAGAGTTTCGTGCCAGTTCCGGCGCGCATATGTTCTTGTCGGATCAGCAAAGTTGGATAACGCTAAGTGGGTCGGTGTGCAATGTTGCAACGGGTGGCCAAGCAAGAGTACCTATAGTTTTGGTACTATATATATTCATTTATTGTTTATCTCTTTATCTTGCATTTAGCTTCTCTCTTTTTATCTTTGTCATTTGTACACTGGTTGTCTTGCAACCCGCACCTTTTCGCGTCTCCAAAACACGTAAGCTTTTGCTATTGTAAATTAAATGTTCAACTAACATGCTCCCTACTTTAACCCCTTTTTCATTTTGTCGCAAATATACTAATACACAAGCCGGTATTGATTTGAATAAATTAACTCAATCCATTGTTTACATATGCTAATTTTTTAAAAACAATATAATAGCCTGCAGCGATTTTTTTTTTCTTTCTTTTTTCTTTTTCTTCATTTGTTTTAATTGTATTGTATAATTTTTGATGATTATAAATATTTTAATTTTTATTGTTTTAGGACAATAAATAGAATGATTTTATTTGTTATTCAAGTTTTTTTTTTTTTCTTTACATAATGGGCTAATTTTGTGATGAATTATTTTATAATTAATGAAACAAAAATACCTTTTGTGTGATGACAAATTGAACTGAAATATTCAAATGAGATATTTACAGAGCTTTCTATTCTCATAATGTCAGTAAATTTTGAAGTTTATATGAATAAAATATGTCAATCGATTTTTTAAAATATATTCCACATTGATGTTACATTTTAATTGAATTTCATTTGGTTAAATTAGAATTTTTATTAAAATTTAGCTAGGAAATGAATTAATTCAATTTATATATTTGTTATTTTTGATAAAATCAATATTCGATAATATGTATGAAATTATTTAAAAGCTCATTATTTATTAAATTATATTTTTTTCAAACTTACTTGATTATTATTTCCATTATTCTGTTTCTGTTGAATTTTCAATCTTAATTTTTCATCTGTTCTATTCAATTCATTATTCTCATTTTCAATATATGATAAATTATTCTTCATATTTAATGGATTTATTAATTTAATATCGTCATTATTAGTTATCAAATTTGACTGATTATATTCCTTATTTTTAACACTGCTATTTTCAAATGAACCGAATAACCTTTTTTCATCTTTTTCTTCAAAATCTAAAATAGGAAATTATTAGTATTCAATTAAAAAATAAACCAATACCAATATTGTAAAAATATTGTGTTTAAAATTCATATGGTTTGAAAAAGAAAAAAAAAAATATAATGAAAAAACTCTCACCTGTTGTACGTTGACTTTCTCCAAATCCAGTTGTAAAATTATTTTCACCAATATCTTGAATTTTTGTATTTTTTAATAAAACATTATCATGATTATAATTATTTTTATTAAATTCATATACACCTGGTATTAATTTAACACTATCAATATATTTTGTCGGTGCAATAATAAATTCACCAGGCTTAATACTATGATAATTATTATGAAAAACAGGTTTATCATTGAATACATTTAATATTTTACGTATTAATATTGGATCAAATTTTTTCGATAAATTATTATCATTCAAATTAAATATTGGATATATTGATATTGGTAAATTATTATTATTATTATCATTTGATAATGGTATGAATTTTAATTGACGACGATAACGCTTGTGTATTTTATTCTTGAATATTTGATGGATATTATCGAGTCTCTTAATATCATTCTTAAGTGAAACCTGAGTCATACGATCGATATTTAATTTTGTCTTGTTCTTTTCATATGTTTTTTTCTTACTTGACATATTTTTTTTGTTATTAAAAATTCCAATTTTATATAAAACTGAATCATCATTATAATTATGACGTACGAGCTTTGATGATAATTTTTGTTCATCTAAAATTTCATTCATACCATTTTTATAAAAAATCAACTTTGACATATCTTTTTCAAGTTTGAATTTTAATTTCCCTTGGGTATATGAAGTATTAATAAATGACTGATAATTTAAATCATTATTATCATTATTTTTTTCAATGACATCATTAATTTTGATGTTTCTAAAATTATTATTATCATGAATTGATTTAATTATTTCATTTAATTTTATTTTTGATTTTGGTTTTGTTTTATGAAATTTTTTAATATATTTTATTTGTTGTGTGTAATGTTGATGATGGTGAGTTGGCCGCAAGCGTTCGTTAGTGAATGCTTGATTAGAAGCTTGTTTCAACGTTGTCACATTCTGTGAACGTGTAGCCAAGCCATGCTGATTCACTGTCATCAGCATCAAGCACGTTGTCAACTAATAATTTTAATAATACATTGTCTTTTATTATTACTTTTACTTAAATAATAATAATAATAACAATTATTATTATTATTAATTTATAAAGTTTAATTTTGATTATTTAAGTTTGTTAAAAGTTTTATATAAAGTTTATACAAATTTAATTGTTCTTTCTTAATTATTCCGGTAAATTATATTATTATCAAAAAATATTATTTTTCTCATTAAATTACATGAAATTTTTGTAATAATTTTGACAATTTAATAACATCAATAAAATTATTACATAATATTCAATAATAATTATTATTATCAGTATAATTAAATGATCGTTTGAATATATTTAATGGAGAAAAAATAATAAAATATGTTAATAAAAAATATATTAAAATTATCGAATGAGTAGAATAAAAATTAATAATTAAATTAA
This sequence comes from Aphidius colemani, assembly GCA_030523065.1. Lineage (NCBI taxonomy): Eukaryota > Metazoa > Arthropoda > Insecta > Hymenoptera > Braconidae > Aphidius > Aphidius colemani. The sequence goes on along the minus strand of JAPYYR010000121.1, from coordinate 80,922 downwards.
TTCATTATTATATGATAAATTTTTGACTTATTTGTGTACTTACATGAACGATAAACATTCTGAATTGCTGATTTTTTTTCAACTCAATGATAAAATAAAGTATGACTGTTTTGTGGGCCTGAAAGTTTAAAAATAATAATAAATGTGATGGAATAACGCAAAAATATTTACAAGTATAAAATTATATTAGAGTGGGAGAATAAAAAATTTCTCTTTCATCGTTTATTTGGTTTTAAATTAAAAATTCATAAGGATATGTGTGCGTGTGTTGAAAAATGTGAAAGAATAAGATGAAATAAAAAAATTAAAAAAGAAGGGACAGGATTATAGTCAGTTTAAATTTGGAGAGTGAGATTAAAGTGAAGGCTTCAACCATCTTCGTAACTCCGGAAACATATATTTCTCTTATTTTATATATATTAATATTTATACATCTTACCCTGCTTATTCTATTTGCAATTGTAATTATTTTTCAAGTGAAATGAATGCAAGTGTGTCCGTTAAAATGCGTTCTGTGCATGTAAATTCATAGTTTTTTGTTATAACTTTTAATTTTTTTTTATTTCTATAATTTATTCTTGCACTCATCTTTGCTCTTTACACTTTTATCGTATTTTTTTATTCATTTATTTACAGTTCATTTATAGTAATGAATAATTTTGAATCTATTTCGTTGATAATTTAATTTGAGATACTCATATCTATACTTGTTTCATATTTATTTATTTATTTTACTTTTTTTTGATAACTTTACGGTGCCAGTTTTAAATTTTTTTATTTTATTTATTATTAATTCAGTACAGGGCTTTTTCAAGCTTTTGCTATTCTGAGTAACCAACTTTTGTAATTTTAAACTTTTCATAAACATTTAAAAATAAAGAATGAATAAAAAAAAACGAGTTAGAGAGTGTAAAAACAAAGGAATTATTATTTTTAAAAAAATATATACTGTGGTGCTTATAATTTATACTGAAACGTCATTCATTTTTCTACTGGTTTGTATCCTTTTTTCTTTTTTTAGCTTTATAAGTCTGTGAATAATTTTTTTATGCTTTTTTATCCAAGTCAATTAACGTACTTCTCCGTCGACTTATTTCATTAATGCGCTAATAAAAGCTGCATGGAAGAGATGCAATTTTTTTTTTACTATATTTTTTCCTCTCTTTTTTTCTATTCGTTATCTCTTCAGCCTTGCAGGTAAGATCATATCCTTTATAAACCTCTAGTTCCATTACTTGTTTTTTATTATTTTCTATACCGTACATTTATCTCATTTTCATTAAAAAATAAAAAAAAAAACTTGTGAATTCAGGAGTCGTTGAAAAGTTTTATATACATATAATATTACAAAAAAAAAAAAAACAAAATTATGTTTGATAAAATAATTCAAAAAAGGAAAACTTTGATAACGAAAATAATGACATTAAAATAAATAACAATATATTTTTTTTTATAATTAATTTAGAGTTGTACAAGTTAAAATTATAAATTTTATTTTTAAAATAATTAAATTAAATAAAAATGAAAAAATTCATATTCTCCATAAATAAAAGATAAAAAATAATAAAGTTTTTTCGTTTAAAAAATTTTTTGCTATATAAATAAATGTGATTTTGAAAAGAGAATACCCAAGGACCATATGACAATAGTAGTAAAAGTAAAACTGTCACACACACGTTGCCAATATTACCCATGTGCTGCAGTCACAAAACCATATAAGATACTTTCAACAAAACTGAACAAGTAAAACAACGTAACGTTAAATTGAGAGAGAATACTTTGTGTATATGTGCGTGTATAAATGTCTATGTGTATATCAAATTCGACCTCATTTCACTTGTGTTATACGAACATTGAGTATGCCATTTGACTATAATATTAACTCTCAAGTATTATTACTCTCAAGTTCATTGTCATCCACAAAATCTATCATTTTCATTCTCAAACTATCAACTTCAATTATAATTTATTTCTATCAATTTTATTATCACAAAAAATATATTCATATCTTTAAAGTTTTTGTTGATATAATTAAATTTTTCCTATAAATATTTTTAATTATAAAAAACAAATATTTCATATTTAAAAGTTCCAAGTATTTTATGATTTTGACCAGAATTTAATTTACTTTTTTTTAATATACATCTACTTAAATTCTTGTTATCAGTTTGAATATTTATGTTTACTTTTATGTTGTTTATCTTTAATATATATATTTTTTTATCACTACAGTAACTATTACGTATTTTTATAACTAAAATTTACTGCGAAGATCAGTGCATATGTTGAGCTTTTTCGGTTTAATTCACCATAGTGTAATAAAGGTTTCGGCCAGCTTTAACAAACGTCACATATATAGTGTACAAAATGTTACCATAAGCAGCACAATCTCGGTTATACTTTTCTCTCACTTTTACCCCTTTTTTTTCTCTTTTTTTTGCTGTTTTATATATTTTTTCTACCCTCGACCAACCAACCACCAGTCAAGTATATCTTTTTCTTTAATTCCATGGATTTTTATTTCTAATTTTATTTTATTTTTCACTCGGTTAGAGTGGCCGCAGGTCGACGATTATTTGTGGAAACAAGTGTGTTACACCCCAAGTGAGCTCTTTATGTATACATACATTTATTTTATTTTTTTTTTGTATTAACTAGAGGGGTTTGTAAGTGTGCAAAGGTGCCAGTTCATTTGTGGATACTAAAAAGGATACCGAAAAATATCTCTGACTTACTTACCACAACCTTAATGGGCTTTTAATCCCCGGACATCTTTCTACCCTCACTTTCAAACTGATTATCTCATAATGACTGTGGCTAAATATATACAAAAATTTATACATTTAATGTTTATTTTTTTTTTAACTAAACAAAAAATTAACTCACCACAACAAATAGATTAAATAATATTTATAGTTAATTTTTAATGAAATAGTATGATCAAGTCGGTAAATATCAAGTTCTACTGTATCAAGTAGTATAAATGTAATATAGTCAGACATGTACATACTAAGTCAATTTTACGGTTAAAATAAAATTTAAAAAAAAAGGGCACTTTTAGTCTTGTGGAGGATCTAGACTTTTATCCGGTATTTTTTTTTGAGTTAATTTGCATAATGTAGATTTCATGAAATGAACTCCAGATGGATTCAGGTGGCAAAGGGAGCATTGTGAACCAAAGGGATTCTTTTTTAAATTTTATTTTTTGTATTTTTTTTTTGAATAAAGTGTGCCCAGAACTGAGAGGAAAAGGTATATGTATATTTGAAGAAGTGATGGACTTGATAGTGAGAGTAGAGGGGTAGTAAGAATAAAAATAAAAATAAAAAAAAGCAAAGGGATGAAAAAAAAAAGTCGGTAGGCTAATGCTATTTCTTTGGCAGCCTTGGTAAGCACATTATCGTGATTGAACCAGGTTAGCAGAAAACGGCTGCCGTATATTTCTACACTTAACTGAACTTTATCGACTCTAAAATGCAGATATTAATTCACTTCGTTTGCATTTTAACAATTTTATACAATTTAATACTTGTAATTCTCATTTATTTGAACAACTAATAACACAATTATTATTATTTAATTTTTTGATATGTAATAAATATTCTATCAATTTTATACATCCTTTGAATTCAATATAATCTATTTATATTTATTTAAATTGATGAATATTTATATTTCATTAATTTAAAACTCATCCGGACGTTTCGTTTAATTTATTAATTTATTTTACTATTTCAAGTATTTAAATAACATCAATGATTACTTTGATATTGATCATAAAAATATTTTATTAGATATAAAAAAAAAAAATGTAATAATGTGGTTTGGTTATTTTCTATATAGAAATTTAGTATTGAGAAAAGAAATAATAATATATAAGCGTAAATTTTTATGATAACATATTGTTATATTGACGGTCAACAAAGTCATGATAAAATATTGGAATTGGTTCTATATTGCAAAGAAAAATCCCAGTGACTTTTCGAGTAATAAACTTTATTTTTTTTTCATACGTATTGTTTTAAAGAAAGGAAAAACAAAATGAAAATATATAAAGTGAGGAAAAAAAATATATGAAAAAGTAGCTGAAAGATAAGTCAGCAAGATGATAGTTGATGTTTTTCTTTTAGCTACCTTAAATTCTATCCCTCTATTATTTTTATCTACCCTTATATTTTTGTTGTATTTATATAGCCCAATATATTAAGTGACAAATAAGTATATCTATCTTTTTTGTTTAACTGATAAATTTTATTTTTTTAAAAACTTATTTGTCAAATCATCTACAAATTAAAATAATAATAAAACTTGTACGATATATAACACTTTTCTCAATTAAATGCTAGACATTAAATTAATGGTTCATAAGTTTTCCAAGCGTATTATTGTTTTTCCTTGAACTAACTTACTTCTCTCTTACTTAAGACAATTCTAAATGACATTTTCTCAACTTGTTTTTTTATAGAAATATATATATTTTTTTCTTATTTCAATTTCAAACCACTTTTCTCTGTCATCGTTTGTTTTTATCGAAAAACTTCATAGACCCAACGAGTTTTAATCTGTTTAGTATATGGTCAAAATAAAAAAGAAAATAATAAATAAAATTGAAAAATAAAAAAATTCGGCAAACTTATTTATCTATTTTCTATTTTATTTTATCAGTAAATGAATAAAATTATTTATATTTATTCTATCAATTATTTATTATCATAATTCAAACATCAATATTATCAATCGTTCAATCAAAATAATTTATACAAAAAATAATATTTAAATTAGTTTACTCTTAAAATACTGTCGACAAATAAAAAACAAATATATAAATATATAAATGAAATTAATAACAGCAAATAGAAATTATATTAAATATTTATAATGTACATTCAATTAGTAAATTAGTAATCCAAAAAAAATAGCATATAAATTTAATCTGTTTCGTTAATTTAGTGTCCAATTTGAGTTGATGTTTGTTCATCATATTGTATTGATGGTATCATTGGTGGCTTAAAACCATACTCCATTTTTGATTGTCTAAAATTACTAGTTAAAGTTGGATAATATGTATCTGGTAATCTCGTACGTCTCAAGAAAGTTTGGCTATTAAATCTTGGACTATTTGCCAAATATCTAAGTGTATCTTGATTAGCCGGATGTAACACTTGATTTTCTTGATGATTCAATCTAATTTGTGGTTGTAATGGTACTGGACCATGATACTCATTGTTATTATTATTTTCAATCAAATCATTAACACAATTTTGTACAAATGAATTGACAGGATATTGCTGATTTTTTTTTTCAACTTGTACTAATTTATTTTGATAAATTACTTGATTATTATTATTATTTGTTAAATAATTTGATTGGATTTGATATGGATTTGATTGATAATTATTACTCAATTGTGGATACTTAATTTGCTCTTGTTTATTATTAATAATTTGTTGATAATTATTATTTAATTTTTGCTGTGGTAATACTGTTGCATATCTTTTGTTAAATGTCTGTTGATAAATCATATTGTCATATTGATTAATTGGTCTTTGAAAATTATTATAATATTGATTGACTTGTTGTGAAGAATTTCTTAATTGTTGATTGAATGTGTTGAAATGTTTCATATTATTATTGATATTTTGTTGTTTATTCAATTGCTGTTGATAACCAACTTGAAATTGATTAACATATGTCGTTGGTAGTTGAAGAGTATTTGAAATATATTTTGTATCATCAATTTTATACTGTTGTGATCTCATTGGAATTCCAATTGAATAAGATTGTGATGGTATTTGAAATACGTTTTTCTTGTCAACTGTATTAAACATGTGTACTGAATTTTCAATCATCTTTTCCGGTTGATAATACTGTTGTCTATTAGCTGGATTGTTTTGTGGATGTATGAAAAACTGATTATTTTGTGGTTGTACGAAGTATTGATTATTATTTTGTGGTTGATTCAATTGATATTTTATTTCTTTTTTATTAACGAGATCATCAAATGGTATTGAATATGATTGTTCAATTGTAACTTCAACTGGTTTATTTTTTATATTTTTATTATAATTATTGTTATTTGTGTATATAAGATTTTTATCTTGATTATTATTTGCAATTTCAATTGGTAAATTTTGTCCAATTGTATTAAAATAAATGCTATTTGATGGTGTACTTGATATTGATGATTCAATTACTTGTTTATTTTCTTGATGATGTTGTTCTGGTAATGCTGTACTACTTATAAATTCTTGATAATGATTATTTAGATTTTTTGTAATTTCTGTATTAACCTGATCAACTTCACTAGCATATGTCTGTTGATTAATCGCTTGAGGTTCAGAATAATTTACATTTTCTGTATTATTATTAATGTTTTGTAAATTATTTTCTTGTGTTATTGCAACCTCATGGCTATCATGAAATTCTTCATTATTTTTATTTAAATTTTCAAATAATATTTCTGGTGATGTGTGCAATTCTTGAAGTATTTGTTCACTGATAAACGATTCTTCTTCACGTTTTTTATTTGTATTTTTCATTGACTGTGATTCATCTTGATTGAAAGTTACGTACTGTTGTTGTTGGTGTTGTTGATCATATTGTTGATCATGTTGATATCCTTGTTGTTGCTGTTGTTGTTCATGATATTCTTGTTGTTGTTGTTGCTGCTGCTGTTGCTGTTGTTGCTGTTGTTGCTCTTGACGATATTCTTGTTTTTGTTGTCGTTGATCATAATACTGCTGTTGTTGATCATGTTGATCTTGCTGATTTTGTTGTTGTTGTTGTTGTATCATGTATTCAAAGTTTTTATTATAATCATTTCCAAATACTTGAGGCATGGCTTGACCAGGGTAATGTATTTCTTCAACAGGTGAATTGTGATATAATTCAACAGATTTCTGAATTTCAATTGATGAATCATCATGATGAGTTGGTGTGGTTGTTGTTGGTGTTTGATCAACACTAATATTATCTAAATAAATATTTTCATATGAAGATTCAGTTGGATTTGCTTCTGGTATATTAATGTCTTGATTAAATGTCGATTGACTAGTAACTTCAATTAAATTTTCAATTTTATTTGACCATTCATTATCAGTTACTTTTTCAGTTGTTGAAATAGTTGGTAATTCTGTTGTTACTTTATATATTTCTTGTATTGGTTGAGTTACAGATGATGTTATTGTTGCATCAGTTATAACTGGTGCTTGACTGACACTAGCCTGAGGTTCTTCAGCAGTTAAATGTGTTTCTTCTAAGTTTATCAAAGATACTCCAGCTTGTATAGGATTTAATATTAAAGATGACGTTGTAATACGATCATAATCAGAAAATTTTTGAGTAACAACGTCTTGTTTGTTGGGTGAATAGTTTACTGTACTTGAGTCACTGTCAATGTCAGTTTTCACTGTTGAAACTGATACACTATTATCATCAGTACATGGAAATGTTGTACTATATTCATAGCTTGGAACTTCAGCAACAACAATAGGCTTTTCAAATTTATTTGAGACTTTTGACTCACTCACTATTTCTGATAATTTATTACTATTTAAATTATCAATCGGTTTGATGTTTTCAGTTTTTCTTTGATCAGGTTTATTATGTGATAAATTTCTGTTTCTTAAAACTTTACGTACTGATAATCGTATTGGTCCTGATGATGATGATGGTGCTGGTAATGATGTTGTTGTTGCTCTCGTTGTTGTTGATGTTGATGTTGATGAGCTAAGATACTCCCGTAAACGATTAGTTGGAGTTTTACGAGTTTTATTTGACAATGATATTGTTATTTTCTCATCATTAGTATTTTTTTTAATTGGTTTTATTGTAGTTGTAGTTGGAGTTGTGGTAGTCGTGGTAGTTGTTGTTGTTGGTGTTGTTGAATAAATAACACTTGATGCTATTTGTTTTGTTGTTGAACTTTCTAAATCATCAATTTGTTTATTATTTACATTATTTGTTGAATTAACTTTATTATAAGGTACACGTTTACCAAAACTACCAGAATTTTCAATGACTAATGTACTTTTAATGTTTTCATTAATTTTTTTTTTATTATTTTTAATGAATGTAATTGACGTTGATGACTCAGCAAAGGTAGTTTTCTCATTGGATTTATTGTTCTGATCAATTGACACTGATTTGGTATCCAATGAAGCTTGTCTATCTCCAGTCAATTTAACTGGATTCTCCTGTTAAAAAAAAAGGTAAAAAATGATAGAAATAGGAAAAACAAAAAACAAAGATAGAGAAAAATAGGAAGTTTATTTGATTCTATTAGAAGATTGACTTGGATTAATACGAGACAATTTCATATTGATTATTTTACTAACGATATTTGTGTCATTATGTTGTAACTTTTGTGCATTTCTATTGACTGTTGATTGTGTGGTGCTACGTCTTCCACTTGATGACCTATATTTGACAACTGGATGATAGCCCAACTTGTCAGCAACATATTTAACATCAGTATATGATTCTTCACCACTTACAAAGTATCTACCGCTTGCTGAATCTCCATTTTTCATTTCAGTTTTACCATAGCCTTTTTCATTATTATCATCAATATTATATCCATAACGATAATCCGCTGTTTTCTATAAATTAAGTACAGAAAAAAAACATGTCAATATCATTAAAATACTTGAATTAACATAATCAAAAATTTATCTATAAATTACGAGGTAAAAAAAATAAAATATGTGAAAGTATACAAATGACATTTATCATGTTTATTCGAAAAAATGTTTTTTATGAAAATTTTTGATGATGATTTATGAAAGTGAAATTATTTTATTAATAAAATAATTGGATAAAATAATAAAAATATAAATGTATTTTAATGTGGGAGTGGTATTTGTTTTTATAAAATTAAATTGAGAGTGGTAGATGTTTCGAAAGGAGGACAAATTTCAAAGTTTTGTGGTAAAAAAAAAGTAAACTTACAAATACATGTTAAATAAAATATATACAGTTGTAGTGATGCTGTGATTCAAGTATATGAAAAGCATCTTGAGAAAGTGGACTGGTTGAATTCAATACATTGATTCAGTGTTGTGTTGGTATAATGTATGTGATAAAGTATATGAACGTTTATGTATTTACCCGGTAGTTTGCTCATGGCAATTCTTCAATTCAACATTTTCTATATATCTATTTATATATTGCCAAAGAGTTTTGCTCTTTTTCTTACTGCCCAAAGGCCATTCAATAGATGAAAGTCCTGGGGTTTGTTGAATTTTCAATGTCGATTTACAGAAAATCACTGGCAAGTTTTACAAGTGCCCTCGTTAATTAGAACCGATGTCAAACGATACATACACTTTTGATATTTAACATTTTATTTTTTTTATCTACCCTTTTCTTTGAAGTACATTTATACATTTATACGTCCTTCCTAAAGTTGGTGATTTTTTTTTTATTTTTATTTTTTGCTGAGTATACCAAAAGATAAAAATAAAAGTGGGACAACTTTCGAGTCACGTCCTATTCTGTCACCAATTGAAAGTTATATGAAATGAAGAAAATAAATTTAAAAACAAAATGATAAAAATAAACGTAAATGTGTGAGAGAATGATGATGAAAAATAAAAAAATAGGAAATAACATTGACAAATGAATATGGAAAAAAAAAACAACACAAAATTCAAATTATTTCATATAAAAACCATAAAGGGTAGCTTTAACTTTTCTCCTCCTTTACTTTAGTGAATTGATTATTTGCTGGTTCAACTTATTTTCTGATTATCTTGCTGTTCACCAAGTCAAGTGGTTTTAACTCTAACTCAGTGGCTAGCCAATTGTTCTCATCCCTTTCTATCATTTGAAAACCCAATTTCTAAGGACAATTGTTCAAACTTGGTCATTTAGTAGACTAAAATGTTCTGCCTTTTGCCACAGACAATTGCATACAATACATACAGTTATTCAACACTTTAACAACCGATAACTTGTTTATCTTTATGACAGTATACATAGTCATTGATTAAATTTGATATTGATCTATTTTGTGTTTGTTAATTCAAAGTACTTTGTTAAATAACATAATAAATTTAGTAATTGACAAAATTAATGCCTCAATTTCTAGATAAACAAAATACCATTGTTATAAAAATAAAAACAATATAAAAAAGATTTTTTTTTTATAAAATAAAAAATCACAGAGATGAGCACTTAAGTGGTAAAGCAAAGTTGTTTTTTTTTTTATTTTTTTACTGTGAAACTTGAGGAGAAAATAAAGATGCAGAATATTTTTTTTTTAAATTCACATGTATATATAGAGAAAGAGTATATAATATTAGTTTATTTTCACTGTGTGTGGGTGTATATTTTTTATTTTATTTTTTTATTTTAACCACAGGTCACCAGTATCATGATACTGGAAAAGTTACCCAGGGGGCTTATCCCTCAAGCGGAAAGCCGAGATATTCGGATAAATCCTTGGTTCAAATTCAACAAACCTATATCTATATATTCAGTAAATTTGTGGAATATTATTTCTCTTGGTTCATACATGCGTGTATTTATGTATATACACTGATAAAAGTTTTTAATTTTAAAATAAAATTCACATATAATTTTGATAAAACAAAATTTTCATGATTTTCAATTTTAAAACTTTTTTTATTTTCTATATATATATTTAACCCACAAGCTTTTACTGTTTTTTATTATCAATGACTTTTTTTTTATGATAAAACTTTTAAATATTTTTAAAATAGATTTTATCTAAATATATTTTTTCTTTTATTAAAGTCAAGATTTAAATTACTTTTTTTTCTCTTTTTATTTTTAATGAGTTTATTTTTTAAATGTAAATTTGATTTTGATTAAGATTACAATGATTGAGCCATCAAAATTAATAAGATAAAATTCATTAAAAAGGTGTGAAGGTTTTTTTTCTTTATTTTTTTGATTAACAGTTAATCAAAAAGTTGTGTGGATAGTAATGAAAATGATAAAAAAATAAAGTAATATGTGATGCTGTGTAAATGTCCCCGACCTTCAGGCATAGAAATTGTCTAACCCAGATCTACTTGTGTTGAATCAAGTATGTTTGGTCTTATAACTGAAACATAAACTACCTCGATATACACTTTCAATACGATACATACAATATTGTCCCCCAGGTGTACACACAATCCTGCATGTTTTAGATACTTTATATATAGTTGGATTTAAACCATCCAACATATATACAACTCGATCAATGAAACATTATTTTATTCGAAAAATAAACCCTCAACAACATCAAATACATGCCTATGCATTTTATTTTATTATTTTTATATTCCAACTTTATGAGAATAACACGATTCTACATCATAAATTTAAGTAAAACCTGTTTACACCGTATGAATAACCGTAAAAGAAAAACATATATTTCTATAAGAAATGTAATATGTATACAGCCAAAAATGACACTGCAGGTAGATATATAAAAATATACAGTAATATGAAAACGAAAAAATATACAAATAATAGTGGAAAAGACAGAAGCATATACAGCCCCATTTCATTCTTGCCTGACGGCATGTTTTCTTAAAAAATATACTCTATTTTTTTTCTACCCCCTGGTACACCTGTTATTCTACTTTTATTTTATTTTTATTTATTTTTACTGTACATACCACCAAGATGAACGTGTTATGATCAATATTTTTATAAATACATATTTTTAGTTTATTTTATTTGTTTAATTTACGTGAATTTTTCGAAACAATTCATTTGATGGAAAGATTATGTCTTGAATATTCATAGTTGTTTTGAATGAATGAAGGAAAAAAAAATAGAGAATATTTAAAAATATTACCTTATCGTCGACGGTTTGTTTGACGTTAGCTGAAGGGGTTGCGATGGTAGTTACAGCCAACCATAAAATTACCACAACCTGCAATGAAATGGTAATGACTTTCATTAGTGACGGACGAACAAGTGTGTTATCTTAACACTGGGCAACACTTTGAAAAAGGGGATAAGGCAAAATGAAAATTGCCACAGTATTATATAAACAACACTTTCCGGCTATATTTTAACAAGCATCTAATTTTTTTTTTTAATCATTTCATGCCTTCGTATAAAAGTAAAATTATCATCAATTTGTTTTGTCAAAAAAAAAAAAAAATTATTATAAAAATTAGAGTTAATATTATTTAAATAATTTTCAATATAATTTTCTTCTTTATACGTTTATTTAGAAAAAAAAAGAAAATTAGTTTTCAATTAATTATGAAAATATTCATTAATATTATTAATTAAATTTTTTTAAATAACATTTTCATCGTATTTATAAAGGTTAAATATTTTAATTAGCTTGCACTTGAAAAAATACATAAAATTTTATTTGAATTAGAAATTACTCGATGGAAATATATAAAACTAATTATAATAATTGAAAAATAGATAAATAAAACTCACTGGATAAATTAACATTTTATCAATTAATAAATTAACAATATATATTTAAAATAAAAATACTTAGATGAACAATTTTTTTTAATTCAAAATTAAATAAACATTGTGTGATTAAAAATTGTACATTGTCACTTGCACTCACTCTAAGGTAAAATTTAATACTGATTCATTTTCTGAAGATCAGCTTGATTTGAGCTCCAGTTATTTTTCCCCTCTCTATAAAAAAAACCCACACTCACATGATAAAAAATATTTATGTTTATTCTACCTGTAGACCTATTGGTGTACACTCACTTCTAATGAAGATGAATAAGGATATAAAGTGTATTTTCCTTTTTACATTGAAAGTAAAAAAAAAAGTAATAATGATAATATAAACTTTTCGCAATGAATTTTTCCGTCATTTATTGAAGACATTTGTTGACATGTTACACCGGTTTGTATGGACATGATAATACAAGGTGTTTGTTTGTTTGTATACATGAGATGGTACATAGAAGATGTGTGTGCAGGTGTCTTAAGTGAAAGGTGGGATTGTGGTTTTTTTCAAAATTTGATCAGAGGAAGGAGTAACGAATGTGAAATGATGATGGGATACTGTGAATGATTCTTGTGCGAAAGTGACGGAAATTGTATGAGTTAAAAGAGAAATGTGTGTTGGTTGCAGATGAAGATAAAATTTTATGTTGGGTGGCTTGATGAGAGAGAAAAAGAGAGGAAAAAAATTAACTCAGGTGGCATTGTCATGGTCGTTTGTCTCTTACATGTAATTTTTTGTATAATTTTCTTTCTTGATTATGTGGTTTTTATTTTTTTTCTCCACATGAAAAATCTATTTAATCGAAATAGTATATTATCTTTTTTTTTAAATCTAATAATTATTTAAAAAATTTTAATCTGTTTGATTATAATTTAAATATTTATTTTTACTAATTGAGGCTTTTTTTTTTATTTAAATTAATAAGTGTAAAAAAAAAAAAAAACAAAATTTCTCTTTTTATTTAAATATTTAAAAAATTCAAAAAATTTATATTATTTATTTTAATTAGAAATATTCAAAATATTCGATTTCTTTTATTCAAAATTTACACTTTTAATATTTATTTAAAAATCATGTATTTAAATTGAATTTACATAAACAAAATTTCAAAATATAATTTCTCTTATTTTTTAAATAAATTTAGATTTTTCTTTTTTTAGAATTAATTTATATGATTTTTTTAAATGAAATAAAAATATTTAATTAATAGAAATCGATGTGAAGAATTTCAATTTAATAAATTCAAATAATAAATTATGAATATATTATGTTAATAAATAAATAGATCAATTATAAATGGTAAAAATAATAAATATATTATTTTTTTTTTGCGGATTCAATTTCATTCAAGCTTCTCTCTCGATGGACCAGATATTATTGGCGCCTGAGGCACTAAAGGCGTTCACTTGCCAGTTGTTGTTTTTGTTATTATTATTGTACATAAATACATACACATATATAAATTTGCAACATACCTCTTGGATGTTTACAAATATATTTATATAGTAACAATATATAAGCACGAAAGTGGCCCAATGTACTGCATTTATTCTCTTATGTACAATTTTGTCTTGAGAATTTTCAACATGTGCATTACAACAACAACAACTGGAAAAATAATTTAGCCCAAGTGAAATTGATGTATTAATTTTTATTTATTTCAAATATTTTTTTATTTTTGGACATTACTTTCGTCACTCTCTAAAAAAAATACCTAAACAATGTGGTTTTATTTTTCCTTTTTATTATATACAATCATTGTTTCAATTTTCTATTTGAAAAATGATTTTTTTTTTTATTTCATTGTTCTTCGAGATATATAGTTCAAGGTGAAGATCAAATATGGTTTTTATATACATTAAATTTCCCCATTTGAAATGTGCATTAACATTGTTGCACAGTAAAAGTGGAAAATTGGATAAATAATTTATCCATAAAATGAAATAAAAACAAATAGAAAAAAAAACCATTAACTCAAATAGTATTGTTATTAAAGTATTAAAATTAAAATTATGTAGTTATATATTCAAGAGTTTAATTATCGTATGATAAAAATAAATGAAAAACAAAGATGAAATTTGATAAAAGCGAAAATTGTTTGATTGAAAATTTAACCACAGTCAAATATGTAAATTTTATATTAACTAGAATTTCGAAATTCGTTTGGTATTAAAACAATTTAAATGAAAATGTCAAATAGAATGTTTAAATATTTTAAAAAGAAATTAAAATCATAAGTTGAATGAATATGCTTTTTTTTTTTTTTCAATTTCCAAATATGATTTTTATTTAATCAATCAAATTTAATTAGTTTCATTTCAGTGAGTATAAATTTATAGAATAAAACTTGTGCACTGTTTGCTCAGTAACCAGACATCACAACCTGTTGATTGGTAAAGTTGTCGTTCTGTATTTGATTATTTTAATTGATATGCGTATTGAAATAACTGTCTACACAAATATTCAAAATACGAGTCTATCTATATATACCACAATAAACAATGCACGTCATTTAACCCAAAAATAATATTTTAGTGTATAAAAATGCTATGTAAAACAATGATAATAGAAAATATATTTGTAAAAATAATTCAATTATTTTCCTATCAATCGGCAATCGATATCAATTTTTTTTTCTATTATAATATAGCTACAATGAAAACATTGTTAAACTTTATGAAAACAGCCAAAAAATAATAAAATTAATTTGTTGTTTTTTTCATTACTCCATAAACATCATAAAAAGTAAATGATAATTATTTTTTCTTCATTAAATTAATTAACGATAAAATATAAACAATAAAAATGAATCCTTTTAAACTTTAGAATTATATTTAAAAAATTTTTTTTTTAATATTCAATCAAATCCGTAATTCCGTCTGAAGAAAGTTTTATGAAAAGAAAATTCTCTAATTAAATTTATGTATTATATATTTGATCCAGTTAATAATATTATAAAGAATTTCAAAAAAATTAACTTGTAATTTTTCATATATAGGTATATATAGATAGAATTTTATTATTAAAAGAAAATTTTTTTTTTATTTTTTAATACTTGGGCTGTGGTGAAAGTGTAACTGCATCGCTTTCAGATGCCCTCGAGGTTTATACGACATAATATGTCATGAAAAGAAAAAAATAAAATAAATGAAATAAACGGTGACAGTTTTTATTTTATATATATAACTGTAATCTTTTATTCCAATAGAAAAAAAGCAATTCATTATAAAAATATTTTAACGAAATTAAAAATAATAAATATTTTATTTATATTTTTATTTGATAGTTATAATAATGGATTTTAATTATTTTATTATATCAGTAATATAATAAGATAATTAAAAACCATTATTGTATTTCTATATAATATTACATATACAACTGTAATATTTGATGTTTTCATATTTATTCAACCATAACAAATTTTACCACACTTAAATAATTACTATCATCATGGATATTAATATCATGAAAATATTTGTGATATTCAAGATGTAAAATTGAACAAAGTATAAATCCATTAGAGAGATATCCAATAGCAGTATGTGATATTCAAACTTGAAATGTCTCAATTAATTTAAACAAAATATATATTTAAAAATGAATAGTATAAGAAACGGGTTTGCTCTAGTTGGAATATAAAATCGAAAAAAAAAATGTGGAATAAATGAAAATTAAATTTTAAAATTATACACAAGTATTAAGTTCGTAGATTTAAGTTCACAAGTGCAATGGTCGTATATAGAGTTTCAGTTGAATTTTGCTGTAGTAGCATTGAGGTATATCTTGAGGCTTCTCATCCTCTCAAACAGATTCTATCTTGCTTGGATTATAACTGGCAGCGTATTGCCGTTGGCATTCCATTTTCAAATAGTATACTATACATATATACACATTGGCTAATTTTGTTCAGATCTGAAATGAGAGGAAAAGTGAGAGAGAAAGAGTGATTTTAACAAAATTCGAGTGGCGATGGTTTGAATGGTGGGGAAAATGAGAAGAAGCCAGTGAATATGCGGGAGGAAATTGAATTTCATTTGCAGCAAGCTCAATTTAATTACAAAAACCATTCAAAATATCTTGGTATTTTCAAATTGATGCTTCAGTTGAATTAATACTGTATATGATACTGTTCATTCAATGAAAACAGTTAATTTCATTGAAATTTTTTAATAATTATGTCATTTTTTCATATTCACATTTTCATTTTAATTGAAATTTTCATGTATATTTTTTAAACTTTTAAAATTTAATAGAAATATTTTACGTATTTTATCCATTATTTTACTTTCATAGTAAATATTAATTACATTTTCTACTAGAAATATAGATATTAAAATTACGAACTAAACATAGAAAAGAAAAAATTTATTTATATTATTTTTACTAGTAATAATTTATAAAAGTACAAACATTATCATTAGTAACGCTATTGGCATCGAATTCGAAGGAATGTACAGAGACTTTTATACAAGATGCAGTCAGTCTTACGGTGGCTTTGTTCACCGTAAGATTTTCCGTGACCTGTATGAATGTCTCTGTAAATTTTTCCGTATTCGTTGCCAATATCGTTACCTTTCGACGAACGACTGTCAACATCATATTCCCTCAAAGTAAAGAGATCATAGTAGTTCAAAAATAAATATTGGGTGGTATAAATTCAAGTAAGGGTATAAAAATACGATATGTATACATCAATTCTGAGGGGTTTATGTGAAACACGCATGCGATCCCCATGTGCATCGCTTTTCTGCCATGAAACGTCACGAAAAAAATGCATCGTTTAAATCCAAATGGAGCCCTCCCGATATTTATCGTTGACCATATACATTACCCCTGAGAATCGCGTGCAGAAAAAAAAATAAATAAACAAATAAAAATATATATAAATTTTCATTTTACCACCATCAACTCGATATAACATCAAATATCCCTCAGGACTCTCAAGAAGACGTTGAAAAATAACTCGACGTTATATTATATATATATTTTCTTTCTTTTATCAAGAATTTAATTCAGATGAAAGAAATTTAATTATAACTAGCTTATGTGTTTACATAAAAGTTGTATTAAAAAATAAACTATTAGTTTTCATTGTCCTAGGGCAATTAGGTGCAAAGAAAATCAAAGAAAATTATTTGTAACATGCCTTGAGCAATAACAACAAAAATTTATAATTTAATTTATTAAAATTTTCCAAGTTGAATACTTGACTTTTCGAGGTTTTTTCATACAATAATAATTTTCATAAAATAATTTCTTGAAATAATTTTTTGAGAGGTATTGGGATTCATTATTTAGGACATAATAAATAGGATTTGTTTTTTTCGTTCAATTTTTTTAATCAACATTTTTGTAGGTTTTATTTAATTCTTTTTAATTCTTTTTTTTTTTTTTTTTTTAATGATAATTTTACAATTTAATATGCAGACTCCAAAGGCGTTGCCCTTATTTCATTGCAAATAAAATACACCATTCACAACAATTATAAAACATGAGAGAAAATTTTTTCAAACTTTTTTTCTTTTCTATTTTTGACTTTTTATATCTCTCTGTACGGTTTGCATCGTTTTTTTTTTTTAAATGTATTTATATTTATTTTATTTATAATCTATACATACAATTTAATACATAAAATTTTTTTTATTCAATTAAAGTTTCTATCAGAACGATGATACAGAAATTAATAATTTTTATATCAAAAAAAAAAAAAAGAATGATTAAAATTTTATTTATCTACTTTTTAATGTTCAAAGATTTTTCCATTTGACAATACATATAATGTTGTTTTTCTTTTATTTATTTCTTAAATATATCAAGAAAAAAATTGTAAATTAAAAATTTCCATTCAACTATCAACGAAAATTAATAAATACTGTAAAATCGTTCGGGGAAATTTTTTGTCTTTAATATTTTTTTATTACGTCGAAGGAGGGTCCCAGTATAATACAATTATTAATTTATTTAAATTTTCCTCTTTTATTTTTATTTAATTTTCATACCTCTTTTTCATTTAACAACAAATTAGATACTTGTTAAATTAAATTGGAGGAAAAAAAAATTAATTTAACAAATATCCGTATTTATTATATAAATGACTATAATTTTTTATTTATATATATATTTAATTCAATATATACAGTTATATATTGATAAAAATAAAAATTCCAAGTGCCCAATTCGATAGAAAAAAAGAAAATTAAATTTTTTTATATTTATTATTTTTTTTTTTTCTCTGAAGCGTATGAAGCGTAAGGTATTGTATCACAGTACCGTCGCAATTAACTAAATCCATTTTAGTTTATTTTATTAATTTCCTCTCTCTATAGCTCCCTGAAATTTTTAGCTATCATCTTTTTTATAATGTATATTTTTTTATTAATATTACATCTTTGTTCTTTATCTCATTGTTAACTTTTCCGTTGTTTAAATTTTATTTATTTTTTCATTCTTTCATTGTTATTTGTCTGATATAATTTTTTATATATTTTCTTTTTTTCATACGCAGCTTGAAAAGCTTCTCTTTAACGCTTATTATTGCAAACTAAATTTTTTAATTTTTTATTCTCGTCTCGTATACACCGGCATTTTTTATTTCGGACCTGTCGTTGATTATAAAATCCCTTTTTTAAATATTCTTTTTTTAATATACACCCGTTGTTATTAATCATACTATATACGAACAAAATTATTATTTTTTTAATATTTTATTTTCATTGTTTATAGTTTTAAATTATAAAACATTGGTGGTATTTTTATTTAAACAAAACTTTTAATATAAAAGAAAATAATAGCAAGTTAATATTGATCCAATTAACGTTGTAAATAACTAAAAGTTTTTATATATATTTTAAAAAAATATAAAATAAAAGTTTTTTTTTAATAATAATTATATAAAAACAAACAAAGTATTTGGTTATAGGTTTTTCATTTTTTTTTTTGTTTATTACCCTGTTAGTCAATGAACGATTCACTATAAATGGCTGTTATTTTCATTTATAGAAAAGTTTTTAATGACAAAAAAAAAGTGAAATAAAAAAACTCAATAGCCGCAAATATTAGAGAATATAAAAAAAAAAATATACGTATAACTATTACTCTGTCTCTTTTACGCTTTTTAAAATTTATTTTGTATTTTTCTTTTAAATTATATTTCAATTTTTCCTTAATTCTTTGGATTTAATTATGGACCATCGTTGTTCCCGCAACGAGGATACTCGTTATGATGATAAATGTGAGAGAAAAATTCTGTCTATTTCCACCTGAAATCACAAAAATTACAAAATAAAATTAATAGTTGTTTTGTTAAAAAAAAAGTTGTGTTATTTTTCATTTTGTCTTTAACTAGCATGAATGAAATTTAGAGAAAAGCTGCTCAGTAAAAATAGAGAGGATTGTTAAACTTGTTCTGATGTCAATGAAAAAGTTGGTAGAATAAAAAAATAAAAAAAATGTATAGATGCGGGAATATATGGGTGGACGAGATTGGAGTCGAGGCTGAATGAGCTCCCTTGTATCCATTATATACATTGAAGTATATCGTTCTGGCCGAATGAGTCTCGAAAAAGTTTTTCCTTTTTTTTTTTTTTTTTATATCTTTCTTTTTATCCTGCGGGAAATATCCTTCACTAGTCCCGAAGCGCTTGTACCACTTATTGCAACGATATATTTATTTTATTTTCTAATATTATATTATGTGTTTATTTATGAGGCTAAAATAATAATAATAAG
Source organism: Aphidius colemani (assembly GCA_030523065.1). Taxonomy (NCBI): domain Eukaryota; kingdom Metazoa; phylum Arthropoda; class Insecta; order Hymenoptera; family Braconidae; genus Aphidius; species Aphidius colemani. The sequence continues at coordinate 60,734 of JAPYYR010000121.1, read as the reverse complement.
ATTAATGAACGATAAAATAATAATTTGATATGAAATTCTAATGCAGTAATTTTATTATGTTAATAAAATTTGTACTTAAGAATTCGTTGATTATTTTTTAATTTATTGTTATTTTGTTTTGATTAAATTTTAGTTGTTTTAAATTAGTTTCTATTACATTAATTTAATTTTCATATTCAAAAAAGTTATGAGAGCTTTTTTTTAAATTTTTACGATAAAATTTAATTAAATTCATCATCATTTTTTTGTTAATTAATAACATGGAATTTTTTCATTTTGTTAATCGGTGAAAAATTTTATTTCGATGAGTTTTAAATAATTTTTCAAATTGATGTTCGAAAAAAAATAAATAAATATTGCAAGAGAATTTTTTGATATATTTGATTGATCGTGGAAAATATTATTTTTTCATTAAATTTTTTTTTTTTCTTCTTTTAATAAGAATACTAGGATTGAAAAAAAAATATTTGATTAGATTTTTATATTTTTGTTTCATTTATTTTTTCACTGTTTGATAAATACATATATTTTTTTTCTGTTGAATCAACAAAAAATTTGAAAAATGCTTTTTTTTTTTACCGAAAACAATTCGTAAAAATGTTTATTTATTTATTCTCGTTGCTGTTTTCTTTGACTATTGGATTTTCTATTCTTATTGTGTGTGCATGTATTTTTTTTTTGGGATTACAAGCCTTCTTCTTGAGCTTGTGAAATTGCGTTGAGGAAAAGTATGTGTCTGTTACATTGTCGTCGACAACTAGAACGACATCGTCCGTCTTTTTAAGTCACAAAACGAAGATTTATCGTTTTACTTGCAATTTTCACTTGGTTTAAAAAAGCTTTATAGATTTTTAACACCCAAGAGACTCACTCAAAGATGTCCCATTGTGATTGCAATTTTTTATCATTCATAAATGTCGAAAATAAAATAAAAATATTGATATTAACTTCAATATAACATTCAAAATAATAAAATTTTTTATTCTTTAAATTTTCTCGTCCTGTAAAAAATTAATAAATATTTTTCTATATAATAAAATTTCTAAATAAAGGATAAAACAAAAAGAAGAAAAAAAAATTAAATCAATATTATTACATAGACACGTCAACAGGGCGTGCCACCTTTTTATTTTTCCCATGTCAGCTGCAGTCTATAATTTATCCTATCATTATTTTAAAAAAAAATTTTAGCTTTTCATTTTAATTCTTTTAATGAAGTCATTTTCATTATTCAAAAGATTTTTACTCTAAATAAATATATTTTGAATAAATATAAGTAATTGAACTATAAAGAAAGAAAACACTCATATCAAAAAAATTATTATTCAGTTTAAAAATAATTTCAAACTTTTAGTTTAAAAATAATTTTGAATATCATGACTAAATTTATAACTCACCGTTGTATACATATTTTCTATTCGAAGTATAATTGGCAGACTTGATGGATACTTGACACTCAAATGTGGTTGGTAATTGAATTTCAGCCATCCGCAATTCAACAACTGTCTCGGCGCTATATCGGCCATCATCAGGATTTAATTTATAATTTACTTTTTGTTCCTCAATTGTTTGACTGGAAAAAAAATTATATAATTCTTCATAAACCTATTTTTACAGTAAATTATTTTTGATACGTAATAAGTTATATATATACAATCTGCCCTGATAACTCTAAAAATTGTCTGACGTAATATTGACTTTTCTACTTACTTGTCACGGAGAATCTTGATTATTGGTTTCGGGTAAATATCCTCAGCCAAACATTTAGCAATTAGTAATCGAGAATCATGGCTTATTTTTGGATGTAATAACCGGAATACTTTTTCAGGTGCTGTAACAAAAAAATAATAATAAAAATAATTATAATTCGATTCATTTCAAAAAAATAAAATCCAACTTTTCAATTATTTCATTTATTTATAATTTTTTTTCTTTATTTCATTGAATTTATTCAAATTTTTTTTGTTAATTTTCTCTGTACTTTATTTTATTTTTAATTTTTTTTTTCATCTCTGCAATTTACAGAGCTTCAAGCCCAGTCGTCCGGTTAGTAATTTCGATTGAGAAAAACTTTTACCTATTCGTCACGTAATATTTTTTTTTTTTTTAACCAGCAGATATGTTGGTGGTGAGGTGAAGCCATATATACAATGCATGATAAACGTATCACCCCAAAATAAATTTGTCGTTAAAAAATAAAAATAAAAAAAAGCCCTTTTTCACCTGAAAAAAATTCTTAAAAAATAAAAATTCACAATAAACCTAGATTTTTTTCTTTTTTATAATTCTTTTTGTTTTTTTTTTAACTACTATTTCATCATTTAAAATAGAATAAAAAAAATTGCATAAAGTACCATTCAGATTTCACAAAATGACGTTGCAAGTTGAGTGCTACTAGTTTAAATGAAATATCGATGGTTCATGGGTAACACGATAAAAGCATTTTCCCATTTGTGGATGAAGCTTTTTGAAAAATATGGTTATACTATTGTGTGTGTGAGTGGGTAAAGTCTTGGTATGTTTTATCCTTGGAAATATAAAATACATCCGATGGGTACACCCGACACGTGACACGTAAGAAAGCTTCAATATTTTTTTTCTCCTTTATCATATGTCTTTATCTTTATTTATTTATATTTTTTTAGCTTTTTTATTTTGTCTGTCGTTTTTCTTTATCATTCTATAGTATACTTTCCCAATACTACCCTTCTCATCATCCCAATCGATATTCGACTTGACTCTCTCAGTTCGTATAATACTTTATCTATATATCTATATACTGTCCCTACACAATACCACCACTTACCACTATGCCAGACGTTATATCGTGTGTATTGAATTATGTCGCCTGACTACATCCGATTTTCACTACTGAAAATACTCAGTTTCAAGTCTTTTACAATTTTTTTCTAGTCACGCACTTTGTGTTTATTTTTCATTCATTTGACAATATTTCGTATTTATTTATTACATTATTATTGGTTTTTTTTAAATTTTGATTTCACCCTTTCGATGCATAGTTTACATTGGCATGAGTCATTGGGATTCAATAAAAATTTAAATAAACAAATAGAAAAAAAATTTATCAAGACTTATGATTTAGGAGCTTTTAAATCATTCAAATTTAAAGATACATATATTTTTATTAATTTTTGAAATAATAGAATATTAGATACTTGTTATTTATAATATGAAATTAATTTTGATAAACTCACAGTAAACCAACATGTCTCTTGATGCTTCATCCTCTCCATCCTGTGCTGATATACTACATCTGATTTTGCCTGTTATTAAATGACTTGGTTTGATGAGTTTGACAGCTCTGTACTCCATATTTGGATCACTACTTGCATTATAAGTTGAATCAATATAGTGCATATACTCTTCGGATGCTCTTGGTTTTGAGCCGTATATCCACTGATAGAGTAGATCATCATTGACATACCACTTAACAACTAAATCATCGTTTGATGATGATCCCATGTCATATTTACAGTCTAATATTGTTTCAAGTGTACCAGCTTTAATAACACTTGGTATTTCAACTGACGTTATTTTTATTGGCTCAGCTTCTGTTGAATATAAATTTTTTCCATAAAATTATTATTTCATTTTATCAATAAATATATCATTAATAAAGTTTTGAATAATTTTTTTTTTTCTATTTTACTACATGAGGAATAATATATTATTATTTTCAATGTTAAAATGATTTTTTAAACGAAAAAACTTTTAAGAAAAAAAATTCCTTGGTTCGGGGGAAGAAAAAAAAATTCTTATATAATTTAGTTTATGCAAAGTAGACTCTATAAATATAGATTTTTTTTTTTTTTTGCAAATAGAATTTTCAGTCTTTTAAATGAATAAAAAATTGAACAAAAAAAAAAATCAAAGTCATTTATTTTGCAATGTTAAAATAAGGAAATAAATAGTAATATATATATGATTTTTTATTTTTAAATTCTGGATTGACGTTTTTCATCTAGAGTTATTTATGTCGTTTCATATTACCATATGATTTTTTTAACTAAAAAAAATATACATATGAAAGTTAATAAATAACAGCGTTATGATGCATTAAATTTCATCGATATAAATTTTATAAATATTGTCGGTGATATTTTTTATACTTAAAAAAAATAAAATATTTTTTGAAACTCGATATACTAAAAATATTCGTGTCAAAGAGTTTTTTGTTTTTGTTTTTTTTTTAATCATTTTAATTGAGTTTGATGTGTTAAAATTTCAAAATTTAATTAACTGAGTTTTTCTTTTACTTTGTTTTTTTGTGGTGAGTTTAATAATATAATAAAATATGAAAATTTTAATAATACATTGACTGATATGAATAGTAAAACTGATCAATTACCATAAATTTTTTATTTAAACTTTTTGACTTTTTAAAGTGACAAATAGAAAATTCCATTGTGACTTGTAAAGTCAAACTTTTCACCATGTCTAATTTAATAGCATGTGCCGACCAGTTAACGTACAAACTTGTAACCCATCTCATCCTTCTTTCTATCTTTTTACCCTTGTTTTCACGACCCTTCCAAGTAAAAGACAAAGTTCGTATAGGTGAGTAAAAGTCACTCGAGCTTTACACCCACGCTGGATGAATAGCAAAGCTCACCTTCAAATAACCGGTTAATAAAATATTATTAAGACATATAGAAGAAAAAAAAAAAACAATTATTAACTAACAAAAAAGTTTTATAATTAGCAACTGAAAAATAGAATAAAAAAAATTCACATTTAAAAAAAAAGGATAGCGAATATTGAAAACTAATTATAAGTTGTATTGAAAAAATTGTTAAAACGAAAAACGCTTGTTTTAAAATAACAATAGATATTTGTAAAAAAATAAATATCGAATTCCATACATGAGATATAAATTTAGAGTGGGTTCTATAAAATTAAAACAATTCATTTACAAATGGAATTCAAAGCTGCATCCCAGGAGTATCAATACATTGAGATATTATAAATTTATATATCCAATAGACATATATATATTTGTACTTGTTTCACTTCGTTTGATCGGCAAAATGTTACATTACAAGTCCCTCGAAACTCAATGTAGGTTTTGTACATCTAGTAACTCCACTCGACATTGGAGCCTTGTTGAATTTCACATTTGCTTTTTCCCCAGAGGTCTCATCGACCAATTCAAGTCTTAACATGTAACGTATTCTATTTTTTTTTACCTTTTTCTTCTTTAACCTTTTACCCTCAACACCCTTTTTTTTCAACCCTCTTGTATCTTTGGTTACATTGTATTTGACAAAGTAAATATAAATAAATGTAAACAAACATTTCAAAAAATATATAAATAAATGAATAAAATTTTTATAAATATAAACAAACGATAAAATTTATATAAAAGAAAAAAAAAATTAAACTTATATAAAAGTAAGAGCTTGTATGTTTGATGTTTAAAAAAAAATAAAATATATAACAAAACAGTATAAATCCCTATGGTACTATATATTTTTTATTTTTTTTCAATGTATATACTTTTTTTTAGATTTTTATTTATTTATTTTAACCATTGTTTCCACCTTTGGCTATTCTTTAATCTTACATTTTTTATTTTTTTCTTCAGCATGATATATATTTGTCTACATGTATATTTTTTTTTCTTATTTTATTTTTTACGCTGATATACTTTTGCCAAACCACCCTTCTCTGCACCTTTTATATTTTTCTCTTTTTTTTTGCTATACCCCAAGAGTAATTTTATAATGGTTGGCGTGTGTGAATCGACAAACGTCTCTGGTGCAGCTATATACACGATACACACGATCACCAGGAGGCGGGTTTGGCGACACGATCAATATACCAAATTAAGTTATTATATATTTTTTTATTTTACTTTGCAAACATACAATAAGCTATTGATTCTTCATATTAATGAAAAAAAAAAAAAAAAAAAATAGAATAAACTTTTATGCTATTTACTCTTTTGATCTGATATTATAATAAAATATACCTGAAGAAATTGTAAATTGACACATTTTTTTTATTCTCTCCATTCTTTTTCATTATCCGTTTTTTTTATTAATTTTTTTTTCCTATTTACTCCGAAAATTTTATATTATTAAACATTCTTTTCTGTACTTATCACATATGTGTGATAAATTTTTTTCAACGACACAAACCGCTCTTATATTTGATTTCAAGATTTCTTTTAACGTTGAAAAAAAAATATTAAACCTAGTTGTACATCAAAGAGTAAAATAAGAGGGAGAGAAGAATATAAATATAATAATTATGAATAGAAGAAAAAGAAAAAATAGATGAAAGTAGCAGGTGAAGGGGAATTTGAAAAAAAACAGAGGGGTTTTTTTACAAAGAACTTTGAAGGTGCAATGACGAGCCTACAGACCTGCATAGTGCACTACAGTCCCAGTATGTGCACACTTGACGAATTTTTTTATTTTTTTTTTTATACATCAAGTGTGTGCCGCTGGCAGTAAGTGGAAAATGCCGCGCCAAGAAAAAGTGAACACTTCATAATTTTTTTTTCATTTTTTCCTCCGTAAAATAAAAAAAAAAACTCATCTTTACTCCCTCTTGTTCGACCACTTGGGTGCATCAAATCGAGTCACTAATCACAAGTCAAAGGTCTTAGGATATTTTTTTATTTCACTCGTTCTTTATTCTTTTTAAATTAAAAAAATGAAAAAAATAGTTATGTATTTATTATTCGAAGGGATTGTATATACATCAAACCGAATAAAAGAAAAGTGGAAAAAATAAAAAAATAAAATAAATGTATATACGTGTCGTTTGTGCATGCGTATATTGTTTGGGTATGAAACGAAGTATGAAATGACGTCGTTTGGGGAAGTGAAAAAAAAAAAAAATATATGGTTTTTTTTGTATATGTAATAAGGGAGATTTTTGAATGGCGAATATATATATATAGATATGCGAATTTAATGTGAATGTATATATATGAAATCGTTGGTGGCTACATTGCACCTCAAAGCAAATGAACGTGGTGAGGGTGGAATTGCACACCTAGCCACGTTTAAAGGCTTGACTTGTATTTTTTAAAAAATAAAAAAAAGGTAGACGTGACTTTTGACACGGACCGGTATTTTCATTTAATTTTTTTTTTATTTTATTTATATATATATTTTTTTTAAATTTTTTAGACTACGAGGGTTAATGTGTGTTAATTTTATTCAATTTAACAGTTTTTTTATATTTTATAGATTCGTTCATTGACATAAGTTTATAATTATATATACTTTTATGATACTTTGATGTTGCTTAATTTGAAAATTATAATTATACTTGTAATGCTGAAAGTCTTATGCAGTACAAGATAATTAAAAATTTATTTTGATATTAAAAAAATATTATACTGCGACATATAAACGAGAGAGAGAGAGTTAATAATTTTTTTTACATTCATTTTTAAAAAATAAATTATTCATTATAAGATATTGATAGCGTTATTAGTATTTCTCAGGTATTTTAATATGTAATTTTTTGATTCATTAAAAGTTAATATTTATGCCGTTTAAAATTACACTCGAAGTATTTTTATATACATTTATTATTAAATTTTCTTCTCGAATATTCAAGTTATTTCAAAATTCAAAATATTAAATTTAAAAAAAAGAAAAAGGTATTTAAAGAATGACTATTATATAATTCTAAAAATTCTTTCAACCGCAAGTGAATTTGAATTGAAATAAAAATATCCCAAAAAATATAAATAATATATTAAAGAGTGAATTTTATATTCTTAATACAGTCGCAAATGATATGTCGTATTTTAAGACTGACTTTCTTGAAGTTTATCAATTTTAAAAATAATAAAAATGAACTCATTAACAAAAAATTATAAAATCCCAATTTATCTCAATGAAATTTCTATTGTTTCATTTATAAATATTTATAAGTATGTATATATTTTTTCAAGTCTATATAATTTGGGAATAATAGTATTTGATATATCACTTTACGATTGAGGTAACATTTTAGAAAGTCTATGTGATAAGCCCAGACAACGAAGCCATTTCAAGCTGAGTACACCGCGAGACAACTGAAGCAATACCATTTCTCTTTGGTTAATGTTAATTTATATATATAGACATTTAGTATGCATATATACAAACACATTTGTCTATGAGTCCTGAATCAGATGTATGGCCTTTTACTCATAGTACGCAGAATTGAATTCTCAGGGTACCAAGATAGATATATTGTTAAATTAATCGCTCGGCTGCTGCGGGCGAACTCAATGGGTTTACTATATTTTCCAAAATTTCACAAGAATTTATCCACTATGACACACTAATGGATTTGTCTGTAACTGATTTTATTTGAAACCCTCCAAATAAAATAATTAAATGTCTTGAAATTTTTATTTATCTACTTGTTAATTTTGTTTTTCATTTTCAATAATATTTCTCTTTTTTTTGTATAAAATACTTTTAAAAATTATATCATTATTTTTATCAACATTATTCTATTTGAAATGAACTCGAGCTTTTGTTTGAAGACTTGAAAAAAATAAAAAATATACTGAAAGCTTTACTACGATCACTTTTCAGTCTCACCTAATTTTTTTTTTATTTATTTTTATTTATTTTCTTTTTATTTATTTCTCATTATTTTATTTTTATTTGTATTTCATTGTTTTCATTTGGTTGGGTTAACCGTATTTACCTGAAGATGAAAAGAAATCCACTTATGTGATTGTCTTTTTACCCCTATATATATTTTTATTTTCATTATTTTTCATTTTCAGTTTGAAAAATAAAAAAAATGGTTCAATTATTATTTCTGGATTATATCCAAGATTATTTCCTGTACTTAATGATTTTTCATGTTTAAATTATTGGTCATGATTTTTAAGTATTATAATTCATGATAATTTAGTGGAGTATATATATATTTGGCAGTAATGTAGCCTGAAATAAATTGAAATCGACAAAGTTTTAATTTATTACATATATGAGTCGACTTGTACTATGATTACTGTGCACAATTTGATTGTAGTTTTCGATTAAGTCTATGAATAATTTTGTACCATGTCCAGTCAGCCACGACAGCGAATAAATTGTCGTGTATATGAAATGTATATATCACAAGATTGTATGATCCCTCAAATTCACGTGAGAAATATCAAAAAAAAATTTCTTAATTATATTTCAAATGAAAAATAAAAATTATAAACATTGTTGGAAAAAAAGGAGATAAAAAAAAAAGAATCAAATTACCTTTGACAAGTAGAGGGATAAAAAAAAATAGACACAAAAGATCAAAAGACCAGTGTCCATCCATAATAATGCACAGGTCTTTTTATTTTTTTTTGTACGTTTTTTTTTTCTTTTTATTTTAGCGGTACAATTGAGCGAGACCGCGTTAATATTTAAATTAAGTGAAACATGTGTCTAGTTATTTTATTCGGTATATAATTTAACTATCACCACAACACTATATACTTTTTTTGGTCAATAAATTCAAAATTATGTGCCGTAATCATTAACTCGTATAACAGTTTATAAACCACTTATTTTTTTATATTTTTTATATAATTTTTAATCTATTTAAATTTTAACATTTATTTATCATATCAATATAGCTTTTTATTTTCAATTTTTAATCTTTCTATTGATAACAAGTTAATTGAATTCCTGTCAATTGACACTTTTTTTTTTTTTTTTTATATCCAAACATGACAATTACCACAAATAATTTTTTTTTTATTCACCTAAAATTAATTTACACATATATGAACAAATAAATTGATGAAAAATAACAATTCCCACTTCAACTAATAAGAGTAACTTCACTTTTTAAAATAAAATACAAAAAAAAAAAGCACTGTATTTAATGAATGAATTAAATAGTTAATAAAAACAAAAAGAAAAAAAAAATTGTTGACATTTTTGAAGTGACTGTTTAGTATATATTTTTTTATTTTTTCAAAAACTTATTTTAACTTTTACGAGATAGACGACACCTGATGTCATAGGTTAATACGTGCTTGCAGGATCAAACACGACTCACAACTATTCAACCGGATGGCAGCCAGCCAACATTGAACTGTTTTGAGCTTGCGCATTTTATTATTGAGCTTGCGCATATCCTTCCCATAAATGATCCACTTTTACAAACTTTTCCACGCGAAAATTTCACTTCGATAGACACGTCGATGTATCCTTACATCAAATAATATATAAAAATTATATTGACTTCTTGAATAACCATGACAAATTGACAGTAAAAAAATAAGCTACAAAATGAATTTATCGATAAATTTTATTTATTAATTAATATATTTATAACCATTTTATTTCTTCTTTTAATAATTTACAAATTTAATAATAGTCTACAAATTAATTAGTATATCATTAACTTTATATTTAATTAATTAGATAAAACTGAAAAATATAATTTCAAATTTACCAATTTATATGTTGTATTTTTAAATTATTTATATATTTTTTTTTTCTTTTTAAATAATTTAAAAGGTGTTTTACAATCGTTTAAAATTTCATTTATTTACTAATGTATATTTGGTGTTAATCAATGTGACTGGGTTAAGTTAAATGTTGTATCTTTAGTCTGGTGTTTTTTCTTTTTTTAAATTTTAATTATAAACTGGAAACTAAATATTTGGTAGAATTTTTTTTCTTCTGTTTTATTAATTAATTCTCGTGAATTCTTATAGTTACAAGACTAGGTGACAGATTACATTAACTTGATGTTAAGAATTAAAGAATTTTATTTTTTTTTTTTTTAGTTAAGTATACTCTTAGACTGGCTAGACATTATTTTTTTTATTTTTCATATTATCTGATTTCTATTTACAATAATACAACTAGATAAAAGATATCATGAGTTTATATATTTTATATCTCTGTATACAACTGTACAAGTTTTTTTTCTTTTTTAAATAAAATCGTCAACATCAAAAATTTAATATCATATAAGGCCATCTTAGTTTCAGACTCGACAGGAAAAACGTTAAATCATCAGTTACGTGAAGATTCTTGACAGATATAGATTGTTACTTTTTATTTTACATTTTTTTTATATAAATTCTTTATGACAACTATAAATAATTTTATCATCGGATAATTTTTCATATCAACATGTTTCTTATATACCCAAAATTGGTATTAATTTTTGACGATTTAAAGTTAATTATTTCTTTGGTAAAAAAAGGAAAATAAAATACAATTTTTCTTTTTTTTTTTCGCTTTTTAGCCTGTATCACACATGAAATTTTTTATTTTTTTTTAAATAAATCCGGGATTGTGATGCCTCGTTGAAGGCACACTGCATTAAATGAAGATGGATTTTTTTTGTTCGTCCACCAATCAATCTTCCTTGGATCAATGAGCTCAAGCTCATACGTGCGAATTGACTCTGTCATATACTCTGAAATGAAAAATAAAAAACATAAAAAAAAACAAATACTTTTTATTTTATTTATCTAGGTGTCAATAGAAAAAAAAATAATATTAAAAGCTAATTTATATTTTTTCTATTTTGTTAAATTATGTTTTTTATTTTTTTTTTATTAACTAGAATTATTTGTATGTATGTTGTAATGTTTTAATGTGTATACTATTAAATTTAAAGTTGATCGCGTGTCTCATTTACGTCTTGTTAAGTAGGAACCTAAAACTCAACAACAAGACTTTCACGAAAGCCAAAACATTTCGATCCTTCAAAGTGGATAATTATCGATTTTAAATATATTTATTATTTAATTGAAAAATATAAAATTATAGGCCTGCCTATATTTAAACATAAATAAATATTCTTAAACGAGTATATTTAACCCAAATACTCGACGAATTAATTAAACAAAAATTTAGAATTCAATACAATCAGCAGAAATAAGAATAATAAAATATTGTATAAAAATATAAAACTCTTTGCTTTTTTTCAGTCAAAATGACATTATTAATAAATAAATAAAAAATTGGGTAAAAAAGGGAAAAAATTTTATGATCTAGAATTGTATTTGCCGCTCGGGTTGCCCACAAAATCCAGGCTAACGATTACCCCCTGAACATTTTTCATTCCAACACGCCTGCTATATACCCAACCCCCTTGAACAATCTTTTTTTTTATATCCTACCTTTTTTTTTTTTTTATATTTCTCTTTTATTCATTTATTTATTTTGATTTTTTGCAGTAAATTTTTCTTTTTTTTTCAATGTATAAAGCATATTTTTATTTATATATAATTTTTTTATTTTCAATATATATAGAAATAAATATAATCAAATTGCAAGAGCAGTGTAACATTCATCAGTTCAAACAGACACCGAGTGGAAAAATCGAATGAAAAAAAAAATAGTGCTATCTGATATTAGAGTAGAAAAAAAAATGTATCTTTTAATATGATTTTATTTCCAAATTTTATGAATTTTTCTCCCGGGTCGAGTGTAGCGTCATCTGCGATCTTAATCGATAATTAATTGACCGGCCATTATCATTATTACATTTCTCACGTCGCGCCGTAGTTGCTCCGCGTCCTTTTTTTCTTTCAGTTTTAATCCATTAATTATTGTTATTAATCCAAGTTTTGTTATTAAAAATATATGTGAATCTGTTTCGTGTGTTTATTGTGAACATTTTGATATATAAATATTGACGACTTTGATCTGATGTTAAGTTTATTTTTTGGTTTATAAAGTCAAGAAGCTGTGTTGACGCCGAGATGACTGTTTTGGTAGTAAGATCCCCACTGGGTAACAACGTCATCTGCTGGGTATGTACATTTATTGTTTTTTTTTGATAAAATTATTTTTGATAAATAAAGTGAGTTTATTGATTTAGTTATTTTAATAATATTTAGATATGTCTGAGAATATTTTTTGTGGCGAGGTGGGAGTCTTGGTGCTGTGACTTGTATGATGTGGAGTCATGTCGAGTGTGTTGACATCAGCTGGGTATGTATGCCAATGTATATGTTTACCCAACAAGCTTACCAAAAACAAACCGGATAAATATATATTCATTCAAATAATTAAATATCATTATTATATAACAAATTGATTTTATTTTAGATTATGCTGTTTTAACCTTGAATAACATTGAATATTGTTATCAAACACTTTTGGACCTGACACATTCAAGCCAGCTTCGATGATTTTTTTTTCATTAAAAATTAACTGTCTGCTGTTTGCTGATTACACCAAGGTATTTTGAATTTACCATTTAACAATTAAATTTAACAAAAACGGTTAAATTATTTGTCACCAACTGACAAACAAATCTACAATATTAAATAATTTTAACATAATAAAATTAATCATACCGGTTAAAAATTCATCATATAAAAGAGGAATCAATGATTTCCAATTACTCCAATAATCGGGATGATGATAAATAGAATATTTTTTGATAATATCGAAGCTCCAGCAGCTGTAACAAATACAATACAACTAATTAATATAAAAAAAATATAGGAAAGTTATTACTAGTAATTAGACAAAGAAATTATAATAGACAAATTAGAGAGAAAAATTAATTATGATTAATTGTCGTAAAATCGATATAATGTCATCGATAAGAAGACAAGAAATGATCTAAAATAATAGTGGTTACATAACTGATGGTATATGAGCCTGAGGCACGAACGGAAGTCGTTAGCTTCTCGCTGACGATTTAACATACGAATACGTTTAAATATTAAAGAGTTAGTAAGAGAGAAAGAGAAAAAGTAAATGGTAACTAGTAGTGGTAGTGATGGTGGTGGTGGCTTGATGAGCAAGGGGTTGGAGGATAGATTAAAAGTGGTAATGGACATTTTGATAATAAGGGTTGGGACATAGAGGAAAAGCAAACTGACCAGGGGATGAAACGATGCAAGAATTGCCAGTAGACGAGGCAGATAAAATTTAACGGGCAACAGTTATACTCGTTTGAATTGATGGTACCACCAAACGTTGAAAATATATATGGATGCTGGTATAATAGACGTGAATATTTTCATACGTTCAATCTGGTATTGTTGCACACGTTTGCGAGTGAATATATATGTCAGGTTATTTATCGTAAATTTTATTCAGGTCAACAGTTAAAAAGGTCATTCTTGATATGCATAATAAATATTTTTATTTATTTATTTATTTTTTTATTTGATGAAGCAGGTGTTGATATATTTTATGAGAATTTTATATAGTGATAAAATAATATACACTTTAAGTTGTTTTAATATGCTTGATATCACGGGTCTCTAAATTAATAGAACAAAAAAAAAAAAAAAGGATAAATAATTTGTTCATGTTGTTGTTGTTGTTTATGTGAACCATTGGTGTGTTGAATTAGTGACCTTTTTGTATTTCGATATAGCCGGTATATAGTCGTTATTTTTTTCGGTGTTTTTTTTTATTTTTTTTTATGAGCACATAAAGAATGCGCTGTCATGGACGCTGATGAACGATAAATCCGTTTGAAACAAGCCAGATTTTATCGTTCACATCTGCATATGCCCAACGCTAACGAACAACCCCCAATCATCTCGCCTCGAATCACCAACGAGTCAACCCTTTGACCCAACCACTCTGATGATTTTTGACAAGTCTGGATAATTTTTAAACTATCTATTTTTTTTTATTTCTATAAATTGCATATACTGTTTTTAACAACTCAATTTTAACTGACAGAATAACATTTTAAAAATAAATTTATAAATTATTTATTATCAAATTTTCTCTTAAAAATATTATTTATTTTATTTTTTCATTTTTTTTTTCTTTCGTTGAATAATTTAAATTAAAAATTTTTATTTTTACAATAACTAAAGTAAAAAAAAAAAAACCAACAAATTGAATATTTTGTTTTTAAAAAAGTATTTATAATTAGAGTAAATAATTAAAAAAAAAAAAAAAAATAAAAAAAATACTCAACGTTTATAAATTTATTTTTACTCAGTCAAATGATTGAATCGGTTTAGTACTTGATTGTATCTATTTATTCCCTTCCCAATTATCGATTTTAAAAAAAATGAAAAAAAAAAAGGATAAAATACAGCCAGTTAAATATCATCGGTCTCGTAAAATAAATAAAGACTTTGTATAGTTCAGTAAATTTGCTCGTTTGGAAATTTCATTTAATTTGAATTGCATATTTTTTTTCGTATTTCAATTTTTTTTCTATTTTTCTGATGAGGAAATTAGATAGGAAGAGAGAAAAGAGTTTGTTATAAATTGTGAATGATGTTTCAACTATTCATTACATATTGGCTCAATGTTCGTTTGGGATTTGGAGGGTTTATAATGCAAAGGGGTGGTGAAAATAAAAGTGAGGGTGCCAGTGACTTAGTTGAAACTTGGCTGCCAATTTCCGATAGGACTATTACCAAGGAAATGAATACTCCTCTCTTGCCCAGTCCAGAAAATAAACTATGCTCTGTTAACCTCACGTGGATTGCGTCATTGAATCGGACGTGCTTCGATAACCACCAAGAGAAAAACTTGTCTCTGTCTAATATATCATTCAATTCAAAGTGGCAAGAGGCTCTTTTATATGCTCAAAAAATTTTTTTATTTATTTATCTGTTTTTTTTTTTTTATTCTACTTCTCATCTATTCACTGATTCGTCCTTGAATTTGACGAGAAGTGATATTTTCAAATTCACTGACTCCTCACATTTTTTTTACTATAAAATGTCGACAATAGAAAATTTATTCAACATGGATTTGTATTATCGTTGCCACTCAAATAACTCACTATTCAGAATATTCAAAGAACATATATATATATATACATCAACTTTGAAAAAAATAAAAATTTTCTTTTATCTATTTAAAAAAATTTTTTATCTATCGATAAAAATAAAATTTTTTGTTTCATTTTTTTGAAAAAAATATCAGTAGAAAAATTCAGTCAAGATAGTTCAAATCGATTTGAAACCCAGTGAAGAGAATATGTTTTTATCTATATGTATATAAATGCTTCTTTTGTTAGGGCAAAAAAAAAATACAAATATATTTTATTCAATAAAAAAAAAGAATCGATTGAGCGAGTAATAATGAAACTTGAAAATATTAACTAGTTGAAAAACATTTATTTTTAATAATTTAAAAAATGTTTGTAGGGTCAGTTTTAAGATATACTTTATCAAGCTATTTTGCAATAATAATAATAGTAATTTATATACCGAGTGATTATTTTATTTTTCGTTCAAAGTAAGGAAGTAAAAGAGATGAAAAAATCAACTTGTGTTCGATCGATTACAGTGGTAATGAGTCGAATCGTTTTGGGATAACTTGAAGTAAAAAAAAAATAAGAAAAAAAAAATATACGGACAGATTTAGAGTAACTGACCCAAATTTTTGATGGCCGCCGTTGCCAGTTTACATTCGTGATTCACCCTTTAAATCCATACTAATTTTTTCGTCTATTTTTTATTTTTTTACTACCCTATTTTATGATTTATTATTATTATTATTCCAAATTATTTTCTTAAAGTTTATTCTCCTTTTTCTACTGCCATTTGTTTCCAATTTATTTTTTTCATGTTTAATAGTCTCAACAATAAAATAAGAAAAAAATAGTACATTTTAAACAAGCAAAAATACAAAATAACAGTAGAAAAAAATAAGATTAAAACAAAACATTCATTCATATATTATTTATGATTTACAAATTGATAACAAATTCTTTTTTTAAATTAATAACAACTATTGTATTTTAGCTTGACAAAAATTCACACACTCTAATAAATAGTATAGTTTAACGTCAAATAAAACGGTACACTTACAAAATATACACATATAATGTCAAACTGAATTGTACAAAACTAGTCAGTAGTATTCTCGTATACTCACAGCCTTGTGAATAATTTTCTACGTGCACATAAACCAAGTAATGTAGGCCATATGTGAAAATCCATGAATTTGTATTTGTTAAAATAAATGAATTTGTATACGTGAGGTAAAAGACAAAAGACATAGAGATAGTAGTTTAGTGATGAGTTAGATGGTTGGATTGAGCAAGGTAGTTGTTGCAAATGAAAAAGAGGATAAATTTTATGTTGTATATGGTACATAGTTGAAACAGGAATATATATATTTACCACAAAAGCAAACACGACCTTTGACTGGTCCTTCTGTATAGTGTCGGAAACCTTCTGTCTACATGTTATTTTTCAAATTTAAATATACAGTTATACTGACACAAACATCAACACATACATACATTAACACAGAAAATTTCACTTGTTCAATGTTAACTTTGACATGTTGTATATATATCTGTGCATGTTTCAAAGCCAGTAATGCGTCAATTTTGACCAAATCCTTTTCTAAAACTCATACCCCTTTTGTATTTTCACTTTCTATACTAAGCTCTGCTCTGGCTTGTCAACGTGCAACAGACTGCTTTTATATGTTAGCTGAAAATACAAATTTTACCCACGAGACTAACAGTCAGTTTAAAACGAGGAAATATATATATTCAACATCGTTGACGTTGAGATGTTATATATAACCTTATCGAGAATATATTTATAACATGCAACCACAACTAACTGGACATCAAGAAGGTCACATTTATCTTTATTTATATAAAATATATAAATTTTAATGATACGCATATATAAACACAAGGATTTTCATTGGTTCACTAGTCATAGTAAATTCATAGTAAATTATTTTAAAAAATTCTACTTTGATGTTTTAAAAGAAAAAGGCTTAGATTTAAATGACTAAAATTTCGTAAAATCATTTTATAAATTTATATGAATATTTGTCGCGAGAGCATTAAAAATTATTAATTATTTATTTTCATAAAATTTATCTCATTGATAATTTATCTATGGAAAAGATTAATACTTTTTTTTTTAATTTTTTTTCATTATATTCGTGAATATTTCATTGAAAAAAAAATGAATTTGCGCAGTGCTTTGAAATGAAAATTTATTCTTTTGCTTTTTTTTTTGGGAGAAGAGTATTATTTATTTGTTTACGAATATCGTATTGAGGTTTATTTAATGAATGAAATTATCACTTGCTGCTAAGCCGATTGAAAGGGTTATGGATTGAGATCATTGGAGGATGGTGACCACCCCTATCAACAATAGATATAGTGGTGAATTCACGGGGGATTTAGCGAGAATCCAACAGAATAGCTCAGGCACTGATATACCTGCGGGCATTCAATGTGAAACGTTTGCAATTTACTATCATATATACACACTTATACACATGGTAGATTCAGAAATTTTTTTATTATTATTCTCGGTATCAATTCAATTTTAAATATTCACCTGGTGAAAAACAAAATAAAATTGTCCAAAAAAAATTGAAATAAAAATGAAGAAAAATATATGATATTAAATAAAAATTGACGCATGAAAATGTCAAAGTATATATTTTTATTTTTATATTGTTAAAAATATTCACGTTTATTTTATATTTTTATTTTTTATTACTATTATTTTTACTTTATTATTTAAATTTTTTTACTCGTTAAATTTTCAAAAAGAAAAATTGAAATATTGATTGATTTGTAAAACTCGAGTACCATGGAAATGGATTAACTTGATTATCTACCTTCGAAAACAAATGAGATTTTCTCTTTTTTTTTCCACTTTAATTTTTCTTCAAAATACAGCCCTTTAGACCCTCTAACAAGTGATGCAAAAAAATAAATTGAACCAAGAAAACAAAAAGCTTTTAAAAGAATTAAAAAAAGAAAAAAAGCAGACATTGTATATAACGAGGGTTAAAATAGAAAAAAATAAATATATATATATATATATATGTAAATAAGTATCAAACTGGCAGGCCATCCCTTATTTTTTTTCGTATAAATATATCTACTTATTTTCTTATCAAAAAGTGTAGAGGTAAAAAAGTTTTGTCGCGGTTTTTTTTATCTTAAAAAACAGCCAAAGTCCAGGATGATTTTATTGCTGTTCTTTCTTGACTTCCGGTTGAAGATTTTATATATTTTTTTTCTTTATTTTTATTTATTTTTTAACTTGTTTTTATTTATTTTGTTTTACTTTTTCATCTACCAATTTATTATCGTTGAAATTATTTGTTATATTTTAAAAATTATATCTTTTTTTTCCCATTTCAAACTTTATTTATATATTATTTTTATATTAATAATAAAATCAATAGTATTAATTTAGGTAGCTTATTCATTTGATATTCCTGTCGATAAAAAAATACAATATATTTTTTTTTTTGTGAGTAAAAAATGATTGCCACATGGAAGATTTAATTCTACTCGGTCAAATGTTGGAGAGTTAAGTTACATTCGAATTAAGCTCGTTCGTTGAGTAGGACAGTTGAGTTTTATAAAAATAAAAAATTTCTCTTTTTAATTTTCTACCACGTATAAATATCTATCTTTGTCAGTCCTTTTCACTGCGTTTGAATAGCTTTTCGTGCAAAAGAAGGGATCTTCTGGGTCATGAAATTTCAGTGAAGCTTCATCGTCTACCTTTGAAACATTTATACAAAATTCATTTTTCTCTCTCTCAAAAGTCTCTCAATCCTCGGTATATCATAGTTTGGCTGTTTGTATATATACAGTATATATTTGGTCAAAGTAAAACTTCATGTGGCTCATATTATCATAATTTTAAACTTCCATATTATATGATTTATACAGAATGACATATATTTTTACTTTTTTTGTTGTTTACATTTACACTTTCACTGAAAATTCTTTATCCAACACCAAACTTAAAATTTAATCTCTTTAAAAAAATAATAATAATATGTTAATTTATTTTGGATTTAGTCCATTTTCATTATTCATTTTAGACAAAAAAACTTTTGTATTTTTATATTTTTAAAACTTCATTTGAACAAAGTATGACGTGTATTATGTTTTTTCGTCTTTTTTTTTCTTAAAAGTTGGAAAATTTTTTAAGCATAAAATATATTGACGTACTAAGAGTGTTCGTTGGTTCATATCATATAGCTTTTAACTGGTTCACTAGATAGAATATAGTGTGTGTATTTATATATATAATGGACCATTAAGTGTAATTGAATATGGTGATTTATCAAAAGGCATTGTAAATGATCAGTTTCAAGATAATAATACGAGCTTGTACTACGTCATTGTTTGAATTTATGAATTTAACTATTCTCTATGTATACTTTATGAGATTAATCATCTATATATTTGTGCTTTTTATTCTTGGGGTTGTTGTTGAGGGTAACGTTTCAATGTGTAGCTTGTTATTCTACTTTGGGGATGATGTTTTTTCCTGTTTTTTTCTCTCTCAAAACTTATCAATATCATAATTAATTCAACATAATATCCCTGTGGCTTTCAAATTAAAAGGAGAAAACTAATTTATATATTCGAAAAAAAAAATGTATGCATATGCTTGTACAAGATTTGCATTAATTTATATGTATTAAATTGGCATTTAAATATTAAACCATTACATCAATTATTTATTAATTTTAATCGAAAGCTTTTAAAAATTTTTTCATCTTGGTAATTAATGAAAAGTTTCCATTTTCAAAATACTAAATGACAGTTTAGATAAAATAAATTAAATTGACATATACATTTTTGATAGGAAGAGCTTTTAATTTGATCAATTAATATTTTTCATTTTCAAATTTTTTATTCATTGTTAATTTTTTATTTTATTTTTGAATATTCAAATTTTAATTAGTCACTATTTGTGAATCGTTTAGTTTACTGAATAATTTTTGTTCATTATATTTAATTTTACCTGCAGGTGTACAATACTTTTATGTATTTATTAGTTTTACTCGGAAAAAAATGTTTTATATCCTATTAGTGCATACAAAATCCTATTAATTGCTCATTATTAATTGAATATTTTCGTAATACAAGTAATCTCATTATCTTGCAACATCGAAATATCATAATCAATAAAACTTGATACATTGAATAACTCATAACAAATCAATTCATTTTTAATTAACAAAATTACATAATAATTATTAAAAATACACATTTTTTATGTATCAATTAAATAACTTCAACTCGATTGACGTTGAATGAATGTCAATCAAAACTCAAAACGTTAATTTTATATCTCAATTAATATTCTATTAAAATATTTGAACAATTAAAAGAACATAAAAATAAAACTACATATTTCAGTAGTACAAGTCAATCATTGTCAGACAGAAAATTTGAATAGCCAATTTTACATGTAAAATAAAAATTTTCAAGATTTTTTAGTATATAAAATTTAAAATAAAAAAACAAATTTTGTGGTAAACTACGTTATAAATAGTATGGTTGATTTATTCAACAGTGAAAAGCCACGGAAGTTGTAAATATATACAACACACATAACGTACAAGCATGAGCCATATATGTGAAATAGGAAATACTGAAGAGTGCCCTCATTGAACGCGTGACTTGACCACACAGTAGTAAATGAATTAGTTGACTGGACTTGCATGGCAATGAACACGTTTTAAACATCTATATATACAATAACATAGTTTAGCTATTGAAGTACCATTTATAACAATATATATATGGGTTTTCAAAGGGTCAGCAATAAACTCGTTAATGAGTGGAATGAGATTTGAATACAAAATTTAGTAAAAAGAGTTACTGAGAATGTCCATTGTCCTTGAGTGTCAGTCATGCAAGAAATTTGCACACTTTAGTTGAACCACAATATTCCATTATGTCACGTTTTCTTGGATAAATTATTATTTAATACATCTCATTATTTTAATTTCAAAAATTTATAAAAAAATGACCTATTAGTCCTCCACTAGTTTTTGATAGAAATTATCTTTATCGATGAAATTAAAGAAAATTCAGGTATATATTTTTAGAATAATAATAATAATAATTTAGCCAGTACTTTTATAACGATTGAAATTTTAATGAAGTGCCAAAAGAGTACCTGAAAATTGAATATTATTAATGGAATGGGTCATAAAGTTTTAGCCTCATTAGCAGTATATTTTCAACAATCACATTCAGACATCTACATTTTATGAAAATCTGACATAACAAACAATCGTTTTATAATTCATATTTCAAAAACTTGTATTATTATAAACAACAAATAAATATGTGAATACTATTCACACGCATATTATTAATATATATATTAAAACTTGTGCAAAATTTTGTCGTTGTAAATAACTAACAAGTTTTGGGAATTGGGGAAAAGTCAAAATTAACTTAGCGTTGACTCGGTATAAAATATCATGGAAAATTAAGTAAAAAGTAAAATAGTAATACTTCAAAATGAAGATATATTAAAGCTCAGTATAAACACCTGCATTATTTTATTTATAAAAAATAAAATAATAAATTACATCTCGACCTTTTCACTTAATAAAATATATAAAAGTTGTTTGAAAATCATTAAAATAAATGAACATAATGCAAATTTTACATACACATACATTATTCTTACTGAGTATATATTTGTTTGAAATAAAAAACTTTGAAAATAGAAAAACAAGAAATTCCATCCAAACTGTTAGAGTGAAATTGAAAAATGAGAGAAGAAATACGATGCGGCAATTTACTGTAGACATGTTAAAGGATTGGACAAGTAGAGTGTCGTGGCTTGGTGAAGAAGGGTTAAGGGTAAAAAAATGAGGAGGGTTTTAAACACTATATATATTGAGACAGTAGTAGTGTTGAACGAATAGACTAGCAGAATTAAACGAAGAACGCATTACGCAATTTTAAACAGTACTCGAATTCATTTGGGTTTAATTACTTCTTCCATCTCACCGCCTTATCCAACTTGTGATAATATAATATCCATCTTCTTCTTCTTCTTTTTCTTTTTTTTATTTTTTTTTTAAAAAACTTTGTCTCACTTTTTCATACTTATTTCCCTTTTTCAATTTCAATCAACCTATCTCTAAATCTTTAGCAATTTTTTTCCATTTTAATTTTCTCTTATAGTCACTTTTTTCTTTTGTTCTTTAATATAAGATTCTTGATTACTTCTTAAAATAAAATGACCCCCTACTAACCTTCAGTGTACCATATATGAAGAGTTAAAAACTGTAAAAGTCATTAAATTATTTATTATTAAAAATTATATTAAATTATTCAAGTAATCTTTTCATTTGAATCTCATATATAATTATCAATATTTAATTTTTTTTTCATATAAAACTGAAAAGAATAGAACGAATACATTTTTTATATGAAAAATGAATAAATTCTACTTTACTTTTAACGACCGAACAATTTTAAAAACCCTAATCTGCAAATTATATTTGTATTAATTTTAAAAAAAATTTATAATAATATTATAATCCCTAATTATTTCTTAAATATAATAAGTCTTAATTTTGCCTTAATGAAAATCGCTGTTTTAATTTATTTACCAAGACACATGACAAATGCACAAAAGTATTTAGTTCAAAACAAGCTTTAGTTTACAGAAAATTAATAAGCCTCTTGTGGATATTACGACTTTAATATCAAAACTGCTGACTCGTATTTTTTTTTTATTTTTCCTAATTTTTTTAAATCTCTTATGTTGTTTATTTTTTTTTTTTTATTAAATAGATAAACATATTTTGTATTTTTCGTCTTGCTTGAATTTAATACGTGATTTATATGAAATAAAAAATAATAATTTATTTGTAGAGTTTTAAAGTTAAAATATATTATTCTGCTGGTTGAAAGGATCTTTTTTTTTCGAGTTGACTAATTATAAGGGAACTTTCCTTTATGATTATAATAGGGATACTGCCCTCCAGGCACTCTATTACAATATTGTCATCATCATCATCATCATCATCATCATCATCATCATTGTTATTAGTATCATCAATATCATCAATATTGTCATACACTGTTTTAACAAATGAACTCGGTTTATACTTAAAACTTTAACAAGTAATTATCAATAAATTTAATTTCCATATTCATCAATAAATTATTAACCAATTTTATTAAACATTTTTTTTATAAACTTTAATTTATTCATCATTATTGATATTCTGAATATAAATTTCATTATTTTATCATAACTTGAGAACAAAAAAAAATGTCAAGCCAATGATATTAAATCTTTTTCAAATATTTAATTATTAATAGTTTTTAAAAATATTTCTATATAAAATTAATGAGAAAAAAAAATAGGTTGAATGTTTTGCATAAAGTCTAATTTTCATTCTCTGAATAAATTATTGAATACGAAATTTTGTAAAAACCAAAAATTATTTAAGTAATTGACAGGAAGTAGTATGAATTATAAAAATTGAAAAAATAAAAAATAAAATGCTTTAAAAGATTGAAATTATTGAAAGATAAAATTATTTAGGATATTTAAATTTATGAAGTTGGTTTTAAAATGATAAATAAGTTTATAAATAAATAAATATTAAAATAGTGTATGCAAGTGTACTCAATCTTAAAACTCATCAGATGACATTATCATGGGTACTAGACTAATAAATAGTCAAAAGTTGGGCATGTGTTAATACGAGTCTTATATTATGAAAGGTCGTTGTTATATGTATATGAAAACACAACTACTATATAGTCTCGACACGGATCGTGTACTCTCAACTGGTTTAACTATCTTCTATTATCTCTCACACTTCATAATGTCTCATATTTTAAGTCTATCTCTATGTCTTTTCACAAAAAAAAAGACAGATAGCTATATTATTTCTCATTTTACGTATATAAATTTTAATATATGTATAAATATACATATAGACATTCGGTTAAATCCAAACATACACAGATAAAACATACTGACATTGAATCACAGTTTATTCCAACTTTCATGTACTGAGAATTCATGAAGGTACAGAGAAAAAAATATAAGTTTGCATGAAATCCTCTCAGCATAACCAAACATATACATTTCAAAACTTGCCTACGGGATCTTTTGTATACTAAATTCTTTTACATCTAAAAAATATTTACTTCAGTGAATTTAAAAAATAAAAAAAAATCAAATCTACGTTGTTTGTCATATTACTTTGTATTTTTATTATTACGTTCATAGCTATTTATTTATTTTTTTTTATAAAGTTTTTTAAATGACGAATCTGTTGCTGAAGATGAAGATAAAATAATAAATAAAAAAAAATATATATATATGAGTGAGTTGATACATGAGCTAAGAGTGCAGCTGTTGTAGGTTTTTGAAAAGTCGTTTTCAACATCCTCATCCCTAGTTGTATATAAAAAATAGAAAAAAAAATTGGCAAATGTCTTCTTTGGATAGGTTTCTATATTTTTTTTTTTTATTTATTTTTCTTGTTGAAGAGTGATGTTATCAGGTCAAGAGGCTGATGGGTCTAGTTGTAACTGACTATGAAATAACGTAAATTTGGATAAAGCTCAGTCACATCTTGAGTCTCTTTATTTCATGGGCTTTTTAGATACATAATAATACGTATATTTGTGTGACATATTTTCTTATAAATGTATATGAAAACTGAGCTGATGAAAAGCATAAGAAAAAGATATCAAGTATCATAATATAATCCCAAGATTTTTATGATAAGTATGAAAAATTCTCTTCGTTCTATTATCGATTTACTTTTTCTAATAATTTAATTATTTATTTTGAAAATTTAAAAAAAATATCAATTTAATTTTTTATAAGTATACTTGATTATATACGTTATTTTGAACGACAGTATTTTCTGACATAAATCCAGAAAATAAGCCACCCTGTTTATTTATTATTATTATTTCGTTTTTTTTTTTACTTGACGCTGGTAAAAAATGAGCACACAGAAAAAAATACAAACACACACTAAAAAAATAGGAGCATGCTTGATGCAAAATAAAAAAATAAATAAAAAGAAAATAGTTGAAAAGGAAAATGGGAGAGAAAAATCTCAGTGCAAAAGCACAAGCAACATGCTGGTATATGGGTTTTGAAGCCACATACTGAGTAAGAGCAAAAGAGAATAGATGCATACAACGACTGACTCGTTCCACAGACAAAATGAGCATCACATTTCGTCAGGTTGCTTTATTTCGCGAACGAAAAAAAAAATATAAATTAAAAATAAAAGATAAAACAAATAGCGAGTTTATGGTAATAGTGTGACGTGCGTGGGTCACAGTGGCAATGGTGGTGCTGTTGAATTTTTATATAATATTACTATTATTTTCATTGTCTTTTTTTAACATTTATTTTGAAAAAAAATTATATTACTATCCAAAATAACATGAGCTTTTTTTTGAGCTTTGTAATTTTTTTTCTAAATAAAATTTTAAATACACTGTCAGTGTGTTTGTGTGCGTTTGTATTGGTCATTTTGTTATTTACTATTTCGTTTTAATTTAAAAAATGTTGACAAATTTAAAATTGGATAATTTTATTATTTTTTTTATATTTTTCGCGTATATTAACTTGTCTCAAACAAAAAAAAACGTAAATTTATCGAACAGAAAATGAAAGAGAAATAGAAAAATAGAAATAAAATAAAAAAAGAGAATAAATTTATTAAACGACGAATATAAAAAAGAAAAAAAATAATAAAAAAAGGTTTATAACGACAAGTCTTACCACCACCATTGTCAGTGTCTGGCTCTGAGCTGTTTATCGCCTGGATCTCCATTTTTCTCAGCAAATTTGTTGTAACAGAAGGCGTACTGGTTGGTGTTCCTGCACACAACAAACACGACATAGCCACTTCCATCAAAGTATATCAAAAGCAACAAAGAATAGTAGAAATAAAAAAAAAATATATAAAAAAAAATAAAATCCCTATATATTTATTATCCAAAAAAAGCTTTGAAATTGTTATATTATATATGGTAGTACGACTGTTAAAGCCACAATCAAAATAACTATCAAATTTATATTAAAAAAAAATGAAAAGATCAAAGTAATGATGATGATTTGATTTTAGCCTTGTATTATTTAATCCCACTATTATACAAACACCCATCTGTTATAATCAATGCTTACAATTTATCTAAAATATCATAGCTCAATAATTTTACAAACAAGATATTACTAATTACAGTAGTATTCCATTATCGTAATAGTTAATTCGTGACCGCTCATAATATTATTATTATTATCTATGATATATATGAGCTTTAATTAGAACTTTACAAAGATTAATTGTCATTTTAATATTAATTATTACCATCAATTCATAGCATTGTTTATGAAATAATATTTATATTTTTTTTTAATTTAAAAATGCAAAGAAAAACAAAAAAAAGAATTACTTTTGCTTACTAAATTTGTTTTTTTTTTTTAATCTAAATATTATTGTTTCATTGTTGGATAATTTTTATTTAGAAATAGATTTGATTCTTTTGTTTGAATAATTGAATTTCATTTCCAATTTAATTTATTATCATTGTTGTATTATTACTTTGAACTATTGGCATTTTTAAATAGACAACATTGAATATTGTTTAGCCATGTGTGGTATAATAATAATATATCTTGTATCAAAGTTCTAAGTCTGATAATTAATTCCAATCAAGTGAGTCATTGAGTTTTCACTTGATATATATAAATTGTAATTTAATAAAATTAAAATCGATAAATTGACAATTAATTGTTGGATAAAACTTACCAGTATAGTATGTAAACTCTCTTGGATTTGTATAATTTGCAATTGGTATACTGAGTGTACACTTAATGAGTGATATTCTTGGTAAATCTTCATCCATAATTGATACCTGTGTCATTATATCGTATTTTCCATCTTCTCGCATCGTTAAATCTGGAGTTTCTGTCTCGTTTAATGGCACATCACTTGATAATAAAAAAAACAAAAATATTATTTTCATCTAAATATAAATGATAAATATAAAATTCATTTAATATTTAATTTTTCAATCGTTTAATCTATGAAATATATTAAATTAACTTGTCAGATGAATCTTGATGGATTGACAATTTAATATGTTGATTATGAAAAATATAAAAAAATTTATTTGATTGAAAGTTCAATTGATGAATCTTACTTGACAGTTATCTCTATGCTGGGTTGTGGATAAAGTCCCTCGGCATTACATGTCACTTCAACTCTCTCCTTACCATCCACAATTTTTTTTCGATGTTTCAAATCAAATATTTCTTCTGTCGCTATATTTTTTAAAAAATAGAATAAAAAATCATTAATTTCTCATTTTTTTTTTCTCAAATAAAAAGAGTTTAATAATAATAAAAATAAAACTATTTTAACAAATGAACAAAATAACTATAGGCTTTATGAAATTCATGTGAATAAGAGAAAATAAAATTGTATAAAATGTTTTTATAAATTTATTGGTATGTGCTGCTGCTACTGCTCAAAACTTTTATTCAACGCGTTTTTTATTATTTTTTTTTCTCTTTTTATGTCCCTTGTATCTATTGCTTCCTCTGTTTTTATACCCTCCCACAAAGAATAGTATATCTCAACTCAGGTGATGCACGTTTTACCAGATTGATCGTGCTTCTGTGAAACTTTTACGAGATTTCAAATTTGTCTCAATGGTTTTACTATCAAAATCAAGTTTTTATGTTTTTTTCTTTTTAAATATATATTTTATTATAACTTTGATTCTTTTATTCATTTTGTTATTAAAAAAAAAAACAAATAAAATAAATAAAATTATTGAAATACTTACAATAAACAATCATGCTGGCATTTGCAATTTGTTCATCTTCAAATGTAAATACAGCACATCTATAATCACCGGTTAAATTGATTGTTGGATTGTTGAGTTTCATAGCACGATACATTGTTACTGGATCATCACTTGCTTTGTAACCAACATCAATGTGACTTGATGATGGATCAGCTTGTGGCTCAGAGCCATATATCCATTGATACTCAACATTATCATAATTATAAAACCATTTAACAACCAGACCCTCTGTCGATATATTTTTTAAATCATAATCACAATCAAGAATAACATAATCAACTTCACCAGCATGTACAAGAGGTGGTACATTGATTGATTTAATAACAAGTTGTTGAGTACATTCTGCAACAAAAAGTGACATTTAAAAAATTAATTTTCATTCTTTATTATTTTTTTTATAACAACTAGTATTATTTTTTTTTTGTAGAAATGATTTGAATAAAATATTTATTTCAAATTGTTTGTCGTAGGAAAAAATAACAATAATGTCTTTTGTTCATTTTCAATTGATACAAATCAAGTATATAAATAAGTAGTACTATTAAATGATTATTAACATACAGTAGTCGAAAAAAAAATTGAAAAAAGTTATGAAATATAATGAGGTATATTTTATCATTATTTAAAAAATACTTGTCACGTTTCTTGAGCTGTTTTGCGTATTACACGATAAAATCAGCTATAGTCGTTATAACAACGCGTTCACAAGGTGTTGGCACTGATTAAGTTGGTCGCATGCAAATTGTTCTTTCCCCTATACATCAACTCTCAATCCTTCCTGCCCTTGTCATATCATCATCATCATCATCAAAATGAAATTTATAAGAAAAAGAATTTGACCTTTTTCTTTTTTTAGCAATAAATGAATTCATTGGAATTTTATTTTTAATAATTTAAATATTTTTTAGTAGTCTTTATATATTATAAATTTATATCTAAATTTAAAGCGTCAATAGATTTTGTCGACATTTAATTAAATTAACAAATGAAAATTTAAATAAATATTATTCATAATTTAATTTTTCATTTTAATATCTTTTAATAAGTTTTTAATTTGTGGCTTTTTTTATATTTATTATTTATTCGAGAATTATTAAGTTTTTTTATATTAAAAAATAAAAAAATACGTGGCACGTTTGATATATTTAATCCAATATAAATACATAGCAGTTGATCTCAGTTTTTTTTTTATATAGCAGTCAGAATCTCGGAGCCACAATTGAATTTAGTAGTTAATTTTCTCAATGAATATTCATAAATCTTTTTTTACAATTTTATTTTAACAAATTTTTGTTATTATTGTTATCGAAAAAAAAGATGAAAATTTGCTTTTTACTAAAATGAGCTATAAATTTTATATAAAATGATATTTTTTTAATCTTTTTATTATTATAATAATAAAAAGAAAAAAAAAATATATAGATTATTTACGTTCAATGTGACTTTGCCAATATTATCGCTTAAAAGTAGCCATGGCACTCATCGAATTTTCTTTCAATAATAATCGTTTTTCAATAATAAGTTTGCAACTTGTGTACGCGAGTGGAATTAATTTTATTAAAATTGTTAAATCTACTGTGGCTAAATTTTATAATGTCATGCTATTATAACACTTGTATTATACTGTTAGTTTGAAAAAACAAATGAATTTTTTTTTTCACTTTAAATTGTTTTTCTTATCAAACTGTAATTGCATATTTAAAAATGAAATGAAAAAAAAAAAAAAAAAGAAAAGAATATTGTTTAAGAAAGTATAAAATAATTTTTCACAAAATCCATTGAATTAATGACTTAATACATATATACAAAGTGTTATAACTAAGCCAAAAGGTTTTAATGACTTCCTACCAAGATATCTTAATTTCATCTCAAACTAATTTTCAACAAAAACTTTTTATTCTATAGATATAGTACTTTAAAGTAAGCAATGTTATAAAATTCATGTTATTGACCATCAAACTCAATTCATTGCTGAAAAAACTTTTAACGCATTTAATTTTTAATTTAATTCCAAATAATAAATATTAAAATATATTTTCGTGATTTAATTTCAATCAAAAAAAAAAAACAATAATTAATCAATTAAAAAACAAGTTCTCTTTTTTTCTTTTAACAAAAGAAAATTAATTTGTTTTTTAAAATTTTCGAAATAAATTCATCTGATTTGCATTTATTTATTTATTTTTTTTTTTTTTGTAAAAGTTGATTATTATTTTCCTTCAACATTTATGAGAGAAAAAAAATTAATATAAAATCATAAAGAAAAGATTTTCTGAGTGAACTCGGTATGCAAAAACTGTAATTTAAACGAGCCTGAAACATGAAAAGAAATGGTCTGGTAATGCATAAATTCAATATTACCTAACCAACACCAAAGCCTGCGGCGCCATCGTCCAATCCTGTAGACGACGAGACGACGCCTTTTTTCTTATATATAAAAAATCATATATACTTCATATTATGCATGGGCACCTTACACTACCTCCACAACAACCACCACCATCAACAACAACAACAACAACATTACTAACTTCACATACATATAATGCACAATGACTCGTATTTCACATTTACTCCACATATTTTATATAATGTATTTTAATATTCTAGACAATAATAAAAATAAAAGCTCTCAAAGTGAGCTTCAAACAATGAAAATAAGACTTTTTAAATAATATTTTATTACAAAAATAATAACAACAATTATCATTTTTCTTTTTATTATTCTTTTCATCTTTGGAAAATTCTCATATCGTAAATAAATTATGCTCATTTTTATTTTTCAATTTATTTATTATTTATATCTTGAACTTTACCTAAATAAAACTGTCAAGTATAATTTTTTTCTTTTTTTTCGTTTCTTCTAATTGGAAAACTGATCAATACAAGAGTCAAATTCAAATGTCAATTTTCGTTATGATTTACTGCTTATTACATTATTAATACTCAGCCAAGAATTGAAATAATTTTATAACCAATATTTTTTATTGGAAAAATTATCCTAAATATTAGTTGATCAATAAATTTTTCATTATTAAATATTCAACAATTTCCAAGTAAAATTGAAATTTATTTATAAAATAGATAACTCAATTGCACATTAATTTTTGAATTTAAAATATCTATTGAAAAAAAAATTAAATTCATACCCTGCGATTCAAATAATCATAAAAATAATCAACACTTTGAATGTGCATATTATATGAGAATATTGCAAAAGTGTTGAACGAAAGAGAACAAGTCAAATTATAAGGGTTATGGTCGTAGTAACATTTTACGTGGCATGTGAAAATCACGTTATTCTTACTGACCCAACCAACATATATGTATCAAAACATATATAAGTTAGTCTGTTTTTGTACGTGTAACCTCTTTGAACATTGTGATTGCATGCTTGCTAGCCTCTACGTCTTCATCTGGTGAAGTTGAACACGCCCACGTCTTCCCTACGGCATCCTGCCGACGGCTAATTGAGTTGCGTCGTTTCCTGATAGCCCCTTCTCATCTTATTCCACAATTTTACTGAGATTACATTTTAGTTTTTCATATCATCATTATTATTATTATTTTTAATAACATTTATTATAATTATTATTTTCGTTTTTGTTTCAGGTTAAATTTCATCCTCAAGACCTCAACTTATCGACCATTTAAATGCTCAATCAGCCCAGAAGCTTTTCCTGCATTATGTAAGTAATAACGAAAAAAAAAAAATTTTAATCTCGTAATTGTGTCGGTTTTCTAGTTTTTATTTTTCTTCTTTGTTTTGCTTTGCTTTGTTTGAAATAGTTATTATTTTTTTGTGCTTCGGGTACATATGTTTTGCCTTGTTTTATTTATTTTATTTTTTTCTATTTGTTGCTTTTTCACTCATTGTTGGTAGATAAGAAGGTCAAAATGGCCAAGCTGGTGTAACAATCTTTGAGATCTGTTACTGAGTATCTCGTGTAGTCACGTCGAGAGAGTAGAGATTAGATGGCTCGACGAGCTTTTGGTCTAGATTGCGTTCTATGTTACACACAAAACTACATATACACTGTATATAAAGATCCGTGTTATAACTTTTTACCCCATTACCCTCTTCTACTCTTAAACACCCCTTCAACTCTCATTTTATCTAATTCTGTACTCAGGCTTAACTCTGTTTTTTTTAATCCTTTATTATTATTTTTAAATGTTCTTTATTATCTTCTACCTCTTGACTCAGTTTTCGTGGTACTAATGACAAATGAAAAATAAATTTAAATGAAAATGTTTTACCACAATGGTGGGTTTTAGAACTAGTTCTTTTTTAAATTCAACTTTTATAAATTCATTTGTTATACATATATTCAAATTTTTGGGGAAAAAGATTTCTTATCAAATTGCTGTTATCTTGACATGTTCAAAAAAATTTATAAAACAATGCATCAAATATTAAAATGTCATTTTTTATTTTCTTAAAAATTTTTATTTATTTTGTTTTATTTAAATTATTTTTATCATTGTTGAGTATCAAATTTTTTTTAATGTCGCTTAATAAGACGTGACAAGTACAATCACGTGATAGTTAGTGACTCGGTAGAATTATGATTTAATATTATGCAAAAATTGAAGTATAGAGAATACTGTAAGTCGTGATAAGAGAGGGTGAGAGTAGTAAGTTTTTCGAATAATAAACATGAGAAGAAAAAATAACATAAAAAAGTGAGTGGTAATGGCGCCCTCGTTTGTGACCGGAGGGGTGATTTCCCAAGGCAAACTTTTCCATGTTTTATTATTTTCATTTTTTTTTTTTTATTATTTATTTATTTATTTCTGTGAGTAATAGGAGACCCTTTCAACTTGTTCTCTGATCGAACGTTAGCTCGCGTGAATTTAGACATTAAACAATGCCATGGTGTGTTCCACAATTTTACCGAGGCGCGATTGTTGTTAACACGAAAGGGAGTTACAATACTTTGTCGCCTTCAATGTCTCAATTTTCTTTTAAAAAACTTTTTTTCTTTTTATTATATATATATGCACATTTGTCGGCTGCCTTGTACAACTTTGTATATCAATCGGATTTTTTTTTGAGATATAAATTCATTATTATATATTTAAGGAAATTCAGAATAAATTTTTTCAATTTTTATATTTTAACAAACTCAAAGAGGTTTTCACGTCAAAGATAAGAAAACTTAAGTGCCTCAAGCTTTGTTTTTATTTTATTTTTAGTTAAAATGAGCTGTTGACTATATGAATTATTTCATGGCTTCTTTGAACTATTTTTCGAAAGATGAACTTGTATTTTTTTATAAAACAATTTTATAGCTTTAAATAAATAATAAAAAAGTACTTTTCCAAAAAAAAAAAATGAAGTCACTTTAACACTTTAGCACTTTGTTACACGTTTTTTTTAAAAAAGAGGTTTATTTTTTTTTCTGGTATCCTTTGAATACCTAGAATAATCCCTGGCAAATAATATTCAAAGATAAATTTAAATTCAGAGATAAATTTTCAATCAGTAAAAGTGTCGGCCCTAATATTGAGACTTACTACTTGCTTAGTACTTTAATTTACAATAAATTTAAATTGAATATTGTTTTCTGTATTTTTAAAAATATCATAAATCTTGAATTTGTATTTTTCCTTTCACCCCAATTTACAATTAACAGAAATCCTAATTTATAATTCACAACAAATACAATTGTAATCCTATGAAGAAGAAAAAAAAAAGCTCTCATTCACTTTCATTGTTTTCTCTCGCTGCTATTTTATTTTTATATATCCCTGATGATTTTTTTGCTTATTAATGCTTTGATCTCTTATTTTCTTTCTACCTTCAGCCATCAACAACTCTCACTTCTTTCGTTTCGAAGCCTTTTAACTTACGAAGGGCTCAAAGTCACGTATGAGTCGTAAAGTAGATCGCTAGCCATGCGAACACGTTTCTTACTTGGCACGCGTACGGTTTTCATAATGAAGGGAGTAAATTCACTCGGGAATCGCTTAAAAAAAAAGAAGAAAATAATAAGTTTAAAACGAGCAAAAAAAATAAATAAATAATACATATTTGTTTTATAAAAAAAATCCAGATCCTTCAATTAAATATTGAATATTATTTTCCCAGAAAAAAATCAAATAATAAAAGCTTTATTCTATTTTAAAAGCGGAGAATAAAAAAGCTTCAGAGACTTCCTATAGTAAGAGACATAAAATAAATGTAATATTGTGAATCCGCATAGCATTATCTCTCCCACGAGAGTTTTTTTTTTTTATTTCTTTTATTTTTAAATTCGACAGAAGTCTAAAAAATACGTAATATCGATTGCAGTAAATATGTATATAAAAGAAAAGGAATTTCATTCAGGAAAATGTGTACCTATCGATTTACAATTTATATCTCACATGCATGCTCAAAAGATATAGGGTTTTTATCTGAGTTAACATTTGTCAGAATTACAGACATTTGTATGTATGTTTGTTGAAAAACTACTGTTGAAAAACACATTTTGATTTTTCAATAAATTTATCTGATATCTCATGTGACACGTTATATTTTTACATTTATGATTTTATAAATTTTTCAATTCACCATTCTCTACTATGTTGTGAATACATAATGTTTTATGTTAAGGCTATTAAAATTATATCATTTTTAGTATTACAATTTTTCGAAATTGCTCGGCATTTAAAACTTTAGCATACAATAATACTTAATTTTATTATGTTGAGAATTTGAAATGTATTCATTGGTTTACTTTTGACACTAAGTCATTCATGCATCGTTGAATTTTAAACGAGGTGATGAAAATCCATTGGAATATTATCTTACTTTTAAATTTAATATCATATTTTTAGGTTTTTAAAACTTTCACATTGTGCTTTTGTTTATAAAACTAGTTTTTCTTTATTTTTATTTTTTATTTTCATAATAAAATAATAAATAAAGATACCAAGTTTTAGTAAGATGTCATTTGTATTTATTCATATTTTTTTTTTCTACATCTTTAAATTAGTTTTGGAAGAAAAAATTTTATTGTTAAATGTATTCAGCAAGAGTATGGCTTATGATATTTATGAAGTTTTTATTCAAAATTAAAAAAATTAGATTATTAAAATATATTAGAATTTATTGGGTTACTTTCAAAGTTATTTTCTAAAAATGAAATTTATTATTGTTGATGCGTTTAGATATGTGAAAATGAAGAATTGTAGGCTATGAGTTTGTAGGTAGATGAAATCAGGATAGATATAGAAACCAGACCTGTATGGCTCGCTGGACACTGTGAAAGCATGCAGGGGGTTAACGGGGGAAAAGAGGGTTAAATAATAAAATATATATATATGTAGCATAGAGTACAGCATGCGTGTCGAACGAATAATAAAAGACCAGGTGGGTGAGCGGCCAACTGTACTTCCGGTTCCGGACAACGATAATCGCGCGTGCCGTCAAATAAATATTAAAACTAGCAATACAAACTCTTCTACTAACTAGCATCTAATTTTTTACTTTTATATTTTTTTTATAGTCTTTAATTATTTTAATTTACCAACTGTTTCCAAAATGAAAAAAATTTCTTTAAATTATATTCACAAACTAATCTAGTCCGGACGGAAACAAACGTGAAAAAAAAATGATAAAAAAATATTCTGTTTTCTATTTTTGTTTTTTTTTTGTTTTGTTCGTTTAATAAAATTTATATATATATGGAAAAAAACCTGCTAACCTCGTATATACAGAAAAAATAAATGTTTTAAATGGCAAATAGTCAAATTAAGCTTCAGGGCCATGGGAATCTGCTTCGCTTGCAAAAAAAAAACGCGAAAAAAAGAGCAGCAAACTCGAGGTCATACACGCGCAAATTCAACTGTTGGTTGGTTAACATCTGGCACATGTCGAACGTTTTTTTGATTCTACAAATGTGTATACAACACATTTTATTAAATTTTTTTTATTTCAATTTTTCATATATAGAATTCACACTTTATAAAATTAAAAAAAACATGGCAAAATTAAAAGTGAACGGTATTTATTGACTCAATTATTTCGAAAAAATATTGTAAAATATTTATTTTGACGTTGTGAGAAAGGTATTTTTCAAGTTTATTTAAATTGATTGAGTCCGGGTGGTGGACCACATTGTGCAATAGTGGGCCAGTCCCTCACTGCGGTATCCAAACTTCCGTTCGGACTTCCGGAATGATATTATAACAATTCGTTTCAATTCAAAGAATTTAAATGTGTTGAGTCTCTACTCCACATTTTTATTAAAATAAAAAAAAAGACAAAATTTTTATCAAATATTTTTTTTATTCTC
Source organism: Aphidius colemani (assembly GCA_030523065.1). Classification (NCBI taxonomy): domain Eukaryota; kingdom Metazoa; phylum Arthropoda; class Insecta; order Hymenoptera; family Braconidae; genus Aphidius; species Aphidius colemani. Next base: position 23,868 of record JAPYYR010000121.1, on the reverse strand, counting down.
AAAAAACCCATTTCATTTTGTCAATTGGTTTTTTTTTTTCTCTTTTTATTATTAAATCCATTGTTTCCACTGTTTTATCCGGTTTCAGCGTCAATTTATTTTCTAGAATATTCGCCGATAGCACTCGTTCCTTCGTAATTGAAATTGAATCAAAATGGAAAAAAAAAAAAAACGAACTAATGAAACGAATAAAAAAACAAAATACCCAAATAAATGATCCATCAAAATTTAAACGTTTGTGAATATATTCGGTATCTACCTGCTAGAAAATAAACGAAAATATTGACATTGATTTTTGGTCCAATCAGGGTTTGATAACAAATAAAAAGAGATCAAAATAACAAACCAACATAAACAGTTTGTGTGTATATATATATAAGCACAAATTAGCAAACAAAATGTTAAACTAACATAAAGTTCTGATAAACAAAAATTAGTTAATTTATATATAAATTTATCCAAATATTTATGGCTATTTATCATTCACTTTGTGGGTATCAGTGCAGGAAATTACGATCGGATGTTTGCATCGTTTCATTATAAATTATATCATCATATTAAAAACAATCAAAATTTATCGATAAAGGATAAAAAAAAAAGGTTTTAATAAAGTAAACATGACACGTGCCAATCTGCTGCACAGATTGAAAACTTAACTTTTATTTTCAATGGCTTCTAGTTCACGTTACCTTTTTTTTTCACTCTGAATTATTATATGAATAACGAAAAATAAAAAAGAGCAAATATGTAGTGAAGCAAAGAGGGTCTTTAATGGGGTTAGCTATAATATGTGTGGTGAAAAACGATGCAGATGAAAGCTGATCGGTTGGGTGGATAGGACAAGCACCCAGTTTGGAATATGTAACGTAATCCGATAGTAGTTCATCTCTCGTTGGTTATATATATTCGCAATGCAGGACAAGGACTACAATCATCAGTAAATATATATATACATTTATAAAGTGAGATAGTTATAATAAAAGATAAAAAGAGAAAGATAAATGAACCTATTACTGTTTATTATGTCTGATGGCCATTTCAAAGTTACATCCCAGACCGAAACTACCTACTACAACAGTATACCGTCCGTGAAAATGAGCAGTCATTCGCATCAGTGTACCCGCATATTATAAATTATAATATACGAAAATATACAATATGCCAAGTTTAATTATACTGATTAATATTATTCTTTTCTGCAGCCTTTTGTTAGTATTTTTTTTCCTTTTTGCTTGCAACAATTGTTATCATTTTTATTTATTTTTTTTTTTTATTGAATTTTATTTTTTTGAAGTCATTCAACTCAATTCTGAAAAAGTTACATTTTTTTTCATATAGAATTTTTTTTTTTTTTATAGGGTACATGTCCATCATAGGTTTTTTTATTTTTTAAAATTATTTATTCATAAAGTTGAAATAATATTTATTTTTAGACCGGAGCCTAGATACTGGTGCATATGTATTCTGGGAAATGCGGACTTTTGATGTCATAGACAAATATGCAATTTTATTTTATGGGTTGTCTGGGTTATTGCTAATAATAAATTTAATAAAAGTATCTGGTTAAATTTTGTGATGCTTCGGTTTAAGTGTATGTTTATTAGACCATTTTTTTTTTTGTTAGGAATGTTATTTTAGAATGTGAGCACAGTAGTTTAATTTGAGACTATGTTGAGTAAGGCTCGTGTCAAATGACTGGAATTTATTTGTGATAGAAGCATCATTCGAATGGGTATCTCAACTATTTGTAATTGAATATAAGTAAAAATAAAAAATACAATAGGAATGAAAAATAAAATGATCACATAGTTTGGGGCTTATGGCAACATCGCGCAGTGACCGATGAAATAAAAATAGCATATGCAGAGAGAGAACTGGTATTTGATATTCAAAATAGCACAATTTGATATTCAAAATAATTGCCTAAATACAGTGCAAGCTAACGAGGATAATTTTATAAAAAATTTGAAATAAAATTCTATTAAAATAGATATTCCAAAAAAAAAAAAAAAAAAGAAATAATCAATTTGTGATTTATTAAATTATTCTGTTTGACATATGAGATTTTTTTTTCGGTTAACTCGTATTTTCGGTTATTCGACACGAACAATTTGTACATCACCACACATTGTATGACCTATGAAATAAAAAAAAAACCCCAACGGTCGTATTTTATCGGTTACGAAATAAATTGTTAGAGTATTTTTGCAATTTAAAAATTATATATTCTAAACAATCTAATTCCAAACAAAAGACATTAAATTTAAACTGACCTTGAAATTTACACAACAAAAGTGTAAAAATATATAAAATCACAGATGTTGATGTTTGATGAAATTTATTTTTCCAATTAATAATCATATTTATTTATTGAAAAACGTTAAAACCAAAGTAGCAATATACATTTGTTTTAAATATTGAATAACAGTTGTATAAACTGTATATTTAAGTAAAATTTAAGTTTGCGTCGTCGCACCACTGATTATATGTATAAACCAAGTTGCGCACAAAATCAAATCATCAGCATCCCTGAGCACAATAACAAGACACTTGCATCAGAGACACGTTAACATGTAAATATATAACCCACCCAACACTTTCTCACAATTGAATTAAATAAATATTTAATATTAAATAAAAAACAAACAAACAAGAACAACAACAATAAGATTAATAATAATAAATTTTAACTTTGTGCACGTTAAGCGAAGCAAAAGTCAAACAGAACTGAACACTAGCTCATACCACTGACTACGACCTCCTCTAACATTTCCTTTGCCCCTTTCATCCCCTCCAAATGTGTATGTTTATATATATATCATCATCATCATCATCATCAAGCTTGACGAACGCTTTATGCTGGCTTGAGTCTTGTCCATTTATACATCACCAACATATATGTTATCCCTTTTTTCTTTCCTCTTTTTGATTTTTTTTTCATTTACATTTTGACCTTACAAACTACTGTACACAGTTTTTTTTTTATTACTCGTCTTCTTTTTAAAATTATTTGTCGTTCTGAGGGTCAACCAATGCAGTTGCCCCTCATAAAGCACCAACACTCATACACCCATATGATGCATCAATACAAATGTTGTCAGCCGGACAACACCTGTCTTTTATATACTTTTTCCTCCCTTTACCCTGTCGTAATCATTGACCAACACGACATTTAGAAATATACCATATAAATTTTTGCAAATACAATTTTCAATAATAACAATTTCATCAAATAAAGTTGACCAGGTTTTTTTTTTTTTATTTTTTTGTATTCTCTATATGTCTGTTTAACTTCACCTGTTGTACTCGGTTATTTTTCTTTTATTATTTAAATTTGTTTTCTTCCAATAACATTTGTATTATTTTTATTTTTGCAATATAATTTATCTAAAATATTCTAAAATAAGAAACTCCCTACGTGTACCAGAACACATCCGTTCCTCTTGGCTTGTCATGCATAATTTTTTACTTAACTTCAAGTACAATTTTCAACTACTATACATGCAAGATCCTTTATACTTTAGTTGGTATAAATATATTTATTTATTTTTTTTAAATCGTCCATATGTTACGGGGTTCTGAATGTTTCACAATTTATTTATTTTTTATACGGTTTGTGATTATTCTAGAAACTATTTAGTTATGAAATACAATTTTTTTACAAATATTTCTCTTATATTTTTTAAATAATATTTATATTCAATTGTCTAGGTTTTTAATTTAATTTTCAGCAAATTGCAAAATTTTATTTGGGTTAATTAAATTTTCTGTTTACATATTGCTACGAATGCATAAACATGTACTGTCAATTAGTGCTCTAATTTATTTTGTTTATTGATTTTATTTTTTTGCTCCAGACTATTATTGCTGAATTATTTATATAAAAATAGATAGTAAAAAAAATTCAAAGCTTTTATTCAATTAACCGATGTGATTGACATGGATTTTTTCAAAATATGTTATTGTTTTTAATAATTAATTATGGACGGTGCTTTATTAAAGCTTTATACAACTTTTATATCAGTTGATAACAAACCGATTGTAGTTTAGGAGCTTTTATCTTTGACTGATAAAAAAAAATTCATGTTGGAGAAAACTAGGTAACCAACTGGATCGTGCACGATCGGTATTCCAAGTAAATTCATTACTATAAATACATTTTTTTTTTAAATAAAAAGGTAATTATAAAAGTGTAAATAGTGTTTTAAAATTTATAGACTTGAAAAATAGAATAAAACGTAATTTTTAATTAAGTTCCATCAAGTTAAAATATAAGATTTAAATAAATTGAAAAATAAATGAATTTAGTGAACCTCAGTTATTCTTCAAAGACTGTAAGTTTATATTTACGATTAAATTTAAGTCTTGATTTTCGAGGATACACTTCCGTCTTAAAAACCCCTTTTCTTGCTTATCTACTATAGAAGATTGCCTTGAGCAAGCAAATTTTAAAGTTTTATTTAACTTGAATGCACGGATAATTATAAAATCTTAGATTTTCAAATTCAAGAAATGTTTGTAAGAGAAAATTATGCAAGCTATGAACTTTTTGTCACTTTAATCATTAATTATACTGATTTTTTTTTTATAATAATTTTTTCATTTCAAATTCATATACTTCTTTTGTAATTAAAATAGTTTTTTGCAAATTATTTTTCTCTTTATTATCTTAATTATTTTATTCCATTTTCATTCGAGCATTAGAGAATATATTTTAATAAAATATTATAAATCTCGGGAATTATTTATTTTTCATGATTAGGTTATAATATCACGTCACTAATTTCCAATAATTATTATCTAAAAATAGTCGAGACATGTGTTTATGAATTATTTATTGGATTAAAGTCATTTCAAAAGTTTGATAATTGAATTTATAAACTGACGTGTTGAGAACAATGTGAAAAAAAAATAACATTGATTGAATTACTTCATTTGTAAATTGAAAAAATAATGTAAAAAATATTTATTTCTTTAGCTATGATAAAAAATAGATAAGTTATTTTAGAAAAAAAAAATTAAATCGTAAAAAAAGCTATATAGATTGTTTACGTTTACAGTGTCAGCACTTGAATCTTATATGGAATTCGTGTGTCATTTTATTTTTTTATTTCATAAAATGTCAAGCGATAACTTGCCAAATGAAATTGTTGAACGATACAAATGCGCATTAGAGTGAAACCAAGTAAACAAGAAAAACACGTATAGAGTGTTGGTCCAGGTTTTGTCTATGTTGAGTTTGTACAACTTCACTTTGCAAAAGGATACTTGTCTTTACTCCTCATCGATTTTGAAAGCTCGCCGCCGGCACCTTATGCACAGAATAATTCAACCAGTACTTTTTCACAGTTATCAATAAACTTTTCTAAAAAGTTTATCCTATTTCCTTTTTATATTCCAAAAAATAAATAACAAGGCAATATACAAAACAACCAAAATATTTATACATTAAAAATAATTCAATTTAAAATATTATCATTCTTATAAAGTTTTTTTTTTTTTTAAATAAAAAATAACATAGTTTTTCATAAAAATTGATGAAATTTAAAATATAAAAAAAATAATAGTATAAAGCTTTAAAAAGTAAAAAAAAAAAAAAAATAATATACCAAGTCTTTTAACATTATCCAAGAGAATTTTATTTATTTTTCTCGTCATTTTACTTTTTGATTCACAGTCTGTTTCCGAGTAGCAAGAAAAATAATTTTTTTTTTTATTTTATTTATTCTATATTATCTTGATTTTTTTTTATTATTTTTTTTTGTTTATTCTACTCTCTAGCAATGCTATTGTAGCATTTTACATAAAATTATGATAATGTCCAGGCAAGCTTGCACGACAGTTTGTCATTCAGCCAACAAATTTCACATCAGACAATAAAAACACCAAGGCTGTCTAATTTTTTTTTTATTTTTTTTTGTAAATTATATAATTCATTTACTTATTTTTTTAATGTTCGTATTCTGTTTTTATTATTTTATTTTATTTTTATATTTTAACTGAGTTGTTTTTTGTGTTGTATTAATTTAAAATAGTATGTATAGAAATAAAATTAAATAAAAAAAAGAAATTGCTAAATGTACGACAAAAGCAACAGTGAATGTTGTCTGGCCAAAGACGAATTGTTAGGACATATGACAATAAAATTGTCGAGGGCCAAAGGGGAAATTGCAGTTACGTACAATAGTGTCCTGTGGGACCATCACAACTATATATATATACGATGGAACCTCCATGGTACCATTCTTACTACTTGTATATATATTTTCTATTTTCTATTTTTTTTTTTACATCTATTTATTTCTTTATTTTACTCTTATTTTATCTCGTTTAACGTTGTTTTTCTGTGCATTTGAAAAGCCTGACCAATGTTCCAAATTCTACTAAATCAGTCAACTCGGGCGAGTATCCAAAAAGCATCGAAAAATTCCACCCACTACAATGAAAAAAATAGAAAAATTTATACAGAAATAGTAAAAAAAAAAAACACAAAAAAGTCAACAGTAACAATAATAAATAAAATAAATAAAAAATGAAAAAAGTAATTTTAAAAATCGTATTACTTTTCAATTTTCCGTATAGAAAATTCACTTTAACAGCAAAATCTATTTCAAAACTAGAGATAAAACACAGATAGAATATATGTATATAAAAATATATATAAATCGAAACATATAAAAAATATAGATATAGATTGTGGAAAGTGCTGATTCGTTTCGATCGTTATATTGCTTCACAATGTGTCAGCTTGTCGTTTCTTTTTTCATTGTTCCTGTCTAATACCGATCACCACTTTATTGAAATTTGCTGTCCTCCAAAGTGTCGTGTGTATTGAAAAACAAAAAAGGCCTAAATAATAAAAAGCCAAAAAACATCTAAAATGTTGAGAATGACAAGACCTTAAAATGTCTTTCTCATTTTAAAATTTTTTAACGCCACAAATTTAACAGCATATATTTTTTAAAGTCAATATAGTTCAAAGTATTTTCTTCATACTCGTAATTTTATAAGTGAATCACTGGTCTTCACCTTAGAAATGTTGATTAAACCATTTCATTTTGGCAATGTGACCCTTGTTCTTCTTCATCTTAATTTTCTCAATTCTCTCTACTCCTTCTTCATTTTCTTTTGCAGATATATATGGTATTCTTCTTGAGCTGAAAGCTTTCTTGTCAGCGCACTAAGATCATTTTCAATTTAACTAAAATTTAATACATTTCATTAGTAAGATACGGCTCATATATCTAGTGTGATTTTATATCTAATTTTAACATCAATCAAATAAGACAAAGTATACATCTACTGCAAAAAGTTTTTTAAAACATTTTCATATATATATTGTTTTTATTTCTATTATTGTGCTGTTTTTTCTATTTTTTTTTATGACTTTGTCTACTGGTGAGTATCGTACACTCTACGTGCTTTTCCTGTTTCTTCAGAATTTCCGAAAGCCTTTAGTCTACTGTTCATCCTCCGGAAAATCCTGTGGTTGTGAGTGTGCCCGTTTCCGTGTGTCGATTCCTTCTAAGCTGCTTAACCAAATGGCCAAAAGAAAAGTTGGAAAAATGCAAAACTTTTGTTAGTTTCATTCTTATACCCTTTTTTTTTTCATTTTATTTTATATCCATTCTTTATCTTCTGTAATCGATGAAAATGAATTCAACCGTAGCGAAATGCCATCAATCATTGATTAATTCCCAATTCAATGAATTTTGAAAATAAATGGAAAAAAAAACTGTTCATGCATTGTGAATTTTCATTTTAAATAATGAGTGATTTTTCTTTTTTTTTTTTTTCAAGTTCAATTAGAGAAATAAAAACAAATTTATGTTGATTGATAAAGTTTTTAAGTATCCAACAATTGTTTATTTTTTTAATTGATTATTATTTAATTTTTTTCCTCTCAATTTACAATGTAAAGATAAATTTTTTAATTTAGCCCACGTAAATTTATATCGGAATTGCATTTTTTGATGAGATAGTTTAATTATCTTTTGACATACCTATTAGCAATTAAAGAAGAATTTTTGTTGATTTAAAAAAGAGGTATTTGCTTTATCGAACGAACGAGCAATCATTTTTAATTGAGCTTTTATGTTTTCACTGTATTCATATATAGAAAATATTTACTCTAAGGTATAAAGGTACTTTTTATTTTGATTATACAATTTATTTTTTAACCATTGTTGCAGGTAATGTGCATCCACATTGAACAAGCTGACTCCATGAAACTGTAGCTTACATCATTAGCTGTAACAAGGGTGAGCTTATCAATTTTTGTTTATCTATTTTATTTTTACTTTTCAATGAACAAAGTCTTTTGTATATAGTTCCAAGTACATTTTCTCATTCTCCGATGCTTCGTTTATTAATTTTATCCGCAGTCAAAAATTATGTCGCTGGCTTTTTGATAAGACCAAATTCTATTGCATCGTTTGATGTTTTTAGCGTCAAATTATCAACTAATTTTAACGTTAATTCGAGATTTATTTTTGAATCGATATTAAAGCTTTAGAGCTGACGTAAGTTTACAACTGAAAATATAAAATTCTTATCCAAATAATTCATTAGTTTATCTGTCAGTAATTTTATTGAGCTTAACCAATGATTAATATTGTCCAAAAAAAGCTATATGAATAGATACATGAAAATAACAAGTAGTAAATAAATAAGGGATTGGGTAGACACATAAAATTATCATTCATCCACGCACGAAGAAATAAACTTTGAATACTTGATTCCGGATATTGATCTTGCTTAACAGGAAATGTACAGTTACATAAAACCTTTGAGTCTTGAATAAATAGATGTATACCAGTGTGCTGAATTCTCTTTTACATAAATTTAAAAAAGTCTTATCAATTGATACTAATTTATCACTCACAAAATAAATTAATTTGTCAATTTTAAATATTCAAAGCTCAATGATATTATGAGATATAATAGTCCTGTTTATTTCTATTTATAAATCTCTTTCGTTTTTTATTGTTCATTTATTTATTTTTTATTATCATTATTATGTTTAGAGTAAAGCTAACAAAGTGAGAATAGTTAGTAAGAGTTATGTTGGTTGTCTGTAGTCCTGGAGATTCAAATGTTTTGTGGTCGCAGATGTTGGATCTATTGTACTTTGGTGTTGTGTTAAAATGGCTAAAGTTTACAACAAATGTTGTAATCATCCTCGTTTAATTTAATTGAATTTAAAAAAAAATTTAACTCAATTTCGTTCTTTTTTATTTTCCAAGAAGACTGTGTAAAATTTCATTAAAATATTTTATTAATGAATTCACCAAACATATTGATGGATATCCAATAACTAATTGAACGAAACTCAAAACGGTTCGATTTTAATCTCGGTAATAATTATGATAGTTAAATTCAGAGAATAGTAAAAAATTTTGATAATAATTATAATTAGTGGAGCGTTTATTCATTGTATTTATAAACTCACATAGCCTACATGAGTGATTCCGAGTAGTAACTAGCAAACGTAGTGAATATTCCTAAACCAATATATACTCGCAATTGTACGTACATATTTGTACGTGTTTGTATTTACAGTCCGTTTGATAATTACCGTAAATAAATGCTGAGGTAATATATTTTCGTCTAAGAGACTTCAACTGGGCAATAGTTTAAACTTGAGCTGCGTGGAAGTTGATGCACATTGGGGGTTTCAACGAACTCTCAACATTTTGCTAAAACTCAAACCAACCGAGCAACTCACTGTGAACGAACATTCAGCTTCCTTTAAACATACTTTGCACAAAAATATATATACATGTATGTAGTATGGTTAAATAAATTTTTGAAATAAAAAATAAAATGATGGTTTAACGAGTAAGAAGCTTCACTTTCTTAAATCATCGCAAATATAAATTTATATATAATTCGGTATATCAAGAGAAACTTTAGCGTGAGATTCATTTCAATTTTAACGCGTGCATTGAGTTTGGAAAATTGAGAGTATATTTCATCGGCTTTTTATATTAGTCTTTGCCCATTTTAATTTACATAGATTATTCAACAGATTGAAGATTTTATGTACGGCTAATTTATTGAAATAATATTTGAATTATTATAAATTTATTATTTAAATTTTTTAAATTTTAATATCGAAATGAAAATCGGTTTTTGAAAAAATGATGGGAATTTTTTAGAATTATATATCGTATTGCAAATATGATTGCATTGAAATTGTTGGAAATTATATTTTTATCGTAAATTGAATGTCTTCTATATATTGCGAAAATTTTGTTGACCTGATTTTTTTTTATTTTTATATTGTCAACAAGTCAAAATGAAAAATAAAATATATATTTTAAACGTTTGACAATTTATTTTTATCCTTTGGAAAAGTATCAAGCTTTGACTTTGTACAGAGAATTACTTGAAAGTTTAGTAAAATAATTTTAACAATTTTCAAAATAAAAAATATGAAATAATATCGAAGTTTAATTTCAAGTTTTCATCTGTCTATTTGCGATAGAAATATCATCTTTTAAAAATTAAAAATAACAATAAATATATTTTTCTATAAACTCAATTTTGCAAAAGAAAATAAAGGATAATAATTCAGTTTGTGAATTTAACTTAACTATAATTATTATAACTATTTTAAAACAATTTCCCGACATTAAATATCGATTATAAAAAATATATGAATAACATAGTTTCTAAAACAATCAAAAGAATATTTAAATAATTTCCCAAAATATATTTAACATTTAAAATAAATACTTTTAACGAAAATACTTTAGCGAAAAAAAAAAAAAACAAAATTAATCACTTAACTATAAATAAACATCGTGTCTAGCCGTGCAAAATCATGTCCAATCTTTCCAATTTCGTTTAATTATCTTCAATATTAAAAACCGTTCATTTCGCTCAATTTCAGTAATCAAATAATCGATTAAAAAGAAAAATACTACAAAAAAAACCCGCCCCGATAAAATAAATGTTATTGTCATATATGTATATATGAATTTATTCTTTTTAAAATCACTGTATATTTTATTTTGATTATAATTACATTAAGCCCTCACAAAAGTATCCTTGAACAAAAAAATGAAAAGTTTTAATGATTTTTTTTACTCGCAACCCCGTAATAAATAATTGTAATATTGAAAATAAATCGAATTACACACAAAAGCAATGTTTTCAATTGTTTAGTTATTGTAATATTCGTATAATCAATATATGATTGTCACAATAGTCATAACCATGAAAATTGTATATTATACAAGCATTTTGTACTGAAAATTTTAGGATTATTCGATTGGTACATACTGTGGCTTGGTTAACAGTAAAATGAGGCAAAATATATATAGATAAATGTAAAATAGTGATTGTATTGGGGTTGGTGGAGTGATGCAAAGTTGTTGATAAATTCAACTGGCTGAAATACACAGATTTACTTGTCTAGTATATATGTACACATTCACATTGTGTACATATTATACGTAACAGAAATCACCTGAGCGGACACGTTCCACGGTGAATCCATTGCCCGAGAATTTTCTCCCTTATGCCATTCGAAATCATCCGTTAACAACGTAGTTATTTCATTCCCCTATTTTTCAACCTGATTTTTTTTTTTTATTTTCATCAATTTTCCCCATTTCTACATTGCATCAAAAAAAAAAGAAAATGTATTTCATTTAAATATATTTTTGACGTGTAAATTTCATTATGTTAATGCTTAAAAATGATTTATATTTTAATATTTTTTAATTTATTTTTAAATATATTTTGAGTGTGAAATAAACGGGGTATTTGAAACTGTTTTAATTCACAATTAATTGGATGTTATACATCCCAGTGTTGTTATATTGTAGGTCGGTTTTTGACTTTGCCATATTATGAGAAAGGTTCCATCCACCTGCGAACCCAGTAGGAAAACCATAGTGGTGAGGCAGTCCATGTATTGCATTTATATATATAAATATTGGTAACCTATATATGTGAAGGCTTATATATTGTTGAAAATATGAGGGATGTATATATATATATATTTGAATTGCATATATTGCCTCATCGGAGACTTGCGCACCGAGCCATGCATACGACAGGTGCGCGCCGGCAGATTCACCAAGTGCCACACAGTTTTGGGTAGGCAGGCGCACATACAACATCCGTTTTGTCAGTCAGTCGCCCGCGGGTTTATATCCCGTTCGGTCGCGTTATTATTTATTCAAATTGACAAATAACAACATCAGCACAGTGATAAACAACAATTTTCAAAAATAACACACAATAATTATTTTATTATTTTGTTAATTAAATTTTTATTTATCTTCTTTTTTTTTTTTTCATTGTTTCGTTCCACAAAAAGTTTTTTATCGTTCAATTTTTTTTTTTTTTTGCTTTAATAGCTTTTTTATTTAATTTTTACCATGAGTTTGGACATTTTTGAGGAATTATTCAAAAAACTGTTGGCAAAGTGATGAATGAATAAACTAATTATTTATATTGTGAAAAATTTTATGTATCATTTATTTATTTTTGGGGACACTTGTTTGTAGTATGATGAATTTATTTTTTTTTTTTTTTATTAAAACTATAATTATTGTGAGTTTATAAAAGATCAAGTGATTAAATTAGTGGTTTATTTAAACTTGAGATTAAAAATGAAAGTTTTATGTGTGAAATGTGAGATTATAATTAAGTTTTACGAAAAAAGAGGATAAAAATATAATAGTAGTAGTCTTGAGAGTTTTGCCATATATATATTTATTACTTCATTCGACAGAGAAGAAAATCCTTCTTAAGGAATTTTTTTTTTTTTTCAAATCCCTAATGTTTTACGAGTATCATACCAATAGACCACTTTGATCTCAATCCTGGCTTGCACTCGCCGATTAAATTGTACTTTTCTTTGAGAAAAAAAATTAAGTTACTTTTTCCTTTTTTTTATAATTTGAGTATACTTTTTTTTCTAATATCATTTACCGGTAAAATATATAAAATTTCACGAGTAATATTACTCATCATTTTGGAGAACCAATGATGGCAGTCTCATCAGCTATTTATCTAGTTCTTTCATCACAAATCCTCTTTGGAATTCTCGTCAACGGTGAGTTAATAAGAATCATAAAATTACATTAAATGTACTGAATAATCTTGCTCTGTTGGAGACGAAAAAAAATACTGCAAACACCCCCTTTTTTTTCTCTAAAAAAAAATAAATACCTTGAGTTTTAATTTTCTACGAAAACTTATAAATAAAGAATATAGTTTATTTTCGAAATTCAAATGAAATATATAAAGATTTATTAAATATTAAAAAACAAATTATTAAATGGACTGACTAATCTTTTTAAAAATATAAATTCACAAAACACTTCGTCATTTATATTTTTATTACAACGAATTTTAAAAATTAAAACAAAGCATTAATGAAAAATATTTGAAAATTAAATCATCAATTTTACTAAATAATTTCGTTGTATTAAAAATATTCATTTAACGGTTATTTTATTACAAAAATTTCATTTAAAATCTATAAATAAACGTATAATTTATTATCAATATATTTTTATAAAATTATTCATAATAATAATCAGTAAATTCGAAATAATATTTACAAATCTATTCGTGTATATATGCATGAGTTTTGTGTGAGAAGTATATATTTAGATTTTTGAGAGCAGCTTATTTTTAAAAGCAGACAGTTGCAATTTTTAGATGATGATGTGAATAGGAGTATATATTAGCACAAAAATTCGAAGAACAAAATTGAGAAAGTAAAAGAGAAAATAACATTTGCGAAATATTGAAAAATGCTCTGTTTGGTAACAAATATATTATAGATACGATTAAAATCCAAGCTTCTATTGCCAAGTCATGTGTTTGTAACTCGAGTTATAATTACCAAACAGGTGCTTTTAATATTTATTTAACCGACATATCGTAAACATATATTTCGACCTACCACAATTCTCCCACCATACTCTAAAATGAACATCAAATAAATCAGTGTTAATAATCGCTTCGATTCGTATATATATTTAAATCTAATATTTAATATCGAAATTTTAATTCAAAAATAATTATCGTCATTATCATTTAAATTAATCTTTATTCAATATTATTTTATTTTACACTTTTACAGTCATTTTAATATTATCATACTTTTTTTTTCACTTGGATGACAATAAAAGAAAATGAATCCAACCGGAAAATTCATTTTTCTTTTGACAGTCCGGAAAATAGACAGATTCAGGAATTATAACCTTTTAAAAAAAAAGAATAAAAAAATTACGACTGTTCAAGAAAAGACGACAGATGAAAAGAACGCAAAATTTATACATGAGTTTTTAAAAGTTATCATTTTCTTTTTTTTTTTTTCTTTTTATACAAAAATAAAATTAATTAAATTTCTTTTTTATTAAATAAATTATTATATTGTTTTTTGTTTTTTCGGTTTGTAAAAATAATAGAGTAAACAATGAAAAAATAAATGAAAAAAATTTTTCAAGACTTTTCAGGTGTTTTCTATTATTTTTTTCAAGTTAAAAAAGAAAAAAAAAAAAATGAATAGAATAGTAAACAAAGTTGCTAGTATAATAAAATCGTACTTGGGTCACAAGTCATTAAACTCCTCTTATCAATCTCACTTAAGAAAGTTGGATTTAATATGTTTTTTTTTTTTTATTTTAATTTTAGCAGGATTAGAGTAGAAAAATTTAAAGATAAGGTTAATTGAAATTTTTAAAAGTTGTATAAAATAATATTAACAAATAGTTATTAAAAGAATTAAAGCATATTATTTGAATAAATGTAAAAAAAATTGTGTGGATATATGTGTAACACAGGAAACATTTACCACAGACGGAAATAATTACTTCGCTGATTCACACGATAATAATAATCAAAAACATACACTGTCTTCTTTTTTTTATTATTTTTATGTTTTTTTTTTCGCGTCTATTCAACGTGGTTTGAAGTCAAAAGGGTCGCGAAATAGTGCATAAAATGCGAACGAATAATCCCTGTGTGCGCTTATTATTCCAACGCGTTTGTGGACCATCGATGCAATTATTTTTCCACAACGCGGTGAATATATATATACATTCCATTTTTATTTTTTATTTTAAGTTCATGATATTTTCCCATGCACACCTGCATAATAAAATGAAACTGTATAGAGTCATTGCTTTCGAATATAATTGCGTAAATTTAAAATATAATATTCTTTTTTTAAATTAAGTTTGAATTAAATTCATATAATATTCTTTTTTTAAATTAAGTTTGAATTAAATTCAATTAATTTTTATAACAAGTTAATTGAAAATTTTAATATCAAAATTAAATATATGATACTAATATTTCATACTTTTTTTTTGAGTATCAATTAATTGTATTTTAATTTTTTTATTTCTATTTCCGACAAGAGCTTTTCATTATATAAAAAGTTGCAGAGTAAAAATTTTGTCTTTTTTTTTCTACTTTTTTTTACTCGACAATTCCATTATATGTTGGAAAACTCAAATGATTTTTTTTTTTTTTTTCTGTTAATTTGTTTTGTTTTTTATATTTTTTAATTCTTTTTGGGTTTTTTTTTTATGTGTGTGTTTCGGTCTACACTTTCGAGAACAATTCCCACGCGTTTCACGGATGACGTACGCCATGTCTGAACTCTTGTGTGACGCTAGTAGTCTAATTTTATGGTGACAGATTTTTCGAATAAAATAATCATGTCACAGACACAAAAGTACCGAGGATTTAATTTTAATTTTTAATTTATTGTATGCAAATTTTTTACCATATATGAAATCATAAATTGCAATTGATATTGGATAATTAAATCGAAAGCAATCGTCTCCGGCAATCACATTAAATTCACTACCAAAATAAAAGTTGAAACAAAAAACAACAAACAACGAAATAAAAAAATCAAAAAATTTACTGACCTAAATTCTTTTAATATCAATACGTGAAAAAAAAAAAAATCAAATTCCATCAATATTTCACGAACCACTTTTTAAAATAAAATTGTAAAAATGAAAAAAATTCGACACAATATTGAAAAATTTATTTGAACATTTTATTTTCGATTTGTTTGATTTAAAAAATATTTTTAAAGTTGATATTTAATATCTTACAATCGTTATCTCAATAAAATTATCTGTTCAATTAATTTTCCTTAAATCGAGTGAATAAACTTGAGTATTTAAACTACCGAAATTTTATTTAATCAGTTGATGCTGATAATTCGATCAACAATCATCAGAATACTATTTAGTTTTTATAAAGAGTTAAATTTTTATTTTCCTATTTAATTTTCCAACATTAAATTAATTGCCAAGTTGTGGTATTTAAATTCTGATTGACATTGTAAAGCCATGAAAAAGGATAAAACGAGAATTTATATACAATCCAAAAAAAAGAGGTGAGGTGTAAAATAGAACAAGCACAAAAGACAATTGCTCTTACAACAAGAATACTATAGTGTTGAGCGGTGGTTTGAAGACTCAAGGCACGAACTCAATTCTCTGAACGCTAGAGGCACTACACCTATCCTATGTAACGCCATTGTTGAAGCCAAACTAGTGACTACAACCCGGTTACCATAGTTTGGATTAAGTTCCGGGACTCATTACTCCAACAACTAAACTATTTTTTATTTTTATATTATCTTATTTTTCTATTATACCAGGTAAAAAGTATTTCGAGATAAAAAATAAAGTCATAACAAAATGAAAAAGTTAAGCATATATATGATGTGACACAGCATTATTCTCTTGACAGTTTTCAAACAAAAGATATTATAAAGATATTAAATTAAATAATAATAAAAATTATAAAAAAAAAAGTTCGATAGAGCCAGATTTATCTTTTGAAATGTCAATAACTTTTTTCATTACTCTTGGGATTATTATGTCTTTTATTTTTTTTAATAAATCATTCGATATTTATTGGTTTTTTAAAATTTTTCAAAAAAGTCACGATCTCTCAGGGGTAATCTGAAGCATCATATGAGTATTTTAAGATTTTTTACAGTTGTAAAATCAGTCAGTATAAAATTGTGAAAATGATTTCAAAAAATCATTGACATGAATATTATTGTCAAGTAAAATATTTTCAATATGTGTTGTACTCTAGAATAGGTTGCCCCGTGGGCAAAAACGACCTCGATTTTCAGCAAATGCAAATTACCATTAGCACACTAGGCGCCATTCTATTTTGTTTCATTCCACGCCAATTCACTGCACTCCCTTGCGGCCAATGCACTACCACCCTGCAGCTCTCGGCTGCATATTCACTGACTTTTTGCGTGACAATTTTATTAGTTTTTTTTTTTTTTACATTTTTTTTTAACTGTACACACCCTTTATTTTTAGCTAGATTTTTTTTTGCTAAAGTTAGGACAGAAAGTTATCCTGTATTAAAAGAAATGAAAAATTTTTAAAAAGTATAATCTTTCGATGCAAAATCTCTGATCTAGAGTCTTTATTTATTCGTTTATTTTTTTTCTTTTTTTTTTTAGCCCATTCTGGGATGAAAAAGTTAAGATTCACTTTGTCTCGTCTGCTTTATTCATTGCTCGAGGAAAATCCAATTTTATTGTTCGCCCTGAGGTGCCTCATTTACTCACTCGATTGGGTTAATCAACATTTTTTTTTTCTATACTTTTTTATATTTTATTATTTAACGTTATTTATTTTTTTTTTCACTTCTATTTTTTTGGTGTCTATTATTTTAGTTTTATTTATTTTTTATCTTTTACATTCCTGCCATTCACCACCTTTTATGTTCCACTTTAAGGTGGCTTTATGAAGTTCCGTTATTTATTTTATTTTTTCACCAATGTTGCATAATGGAAGATGATATATATTCTTTGAGTTTGTGCACGTCTTCCAGCGACAGTCATGTTCATGTTTTTCGGAATGATCAAATTTTGCATATGCCGAGAAAAATTTGCCACGAGTGCATACATCTACCCACTTACTTGGTTATACATTGGAGTGTCTTTTAGCAAATACCTGCTACCTCAATAACTATTCCTTCATAAAAACAAATAGTCTAAAAATTTAAAATAAAAAAATAATAAAATGTATATAAAAGAAAAGTTCCTACGCTTTCACTCGTTACAAGATTCTAGTTAAAAAAATGAAAAAAATACAGTTCAAGTAAAGAAACAAAATGAAATGAAGAAAAAAAAGTTATTTATTCTCTAACGCGCGTATATTCCAGCATCCTTATTTCAGATAAGGATATAGAATTGTACCCAGACATTCCACTCGAGTCACGCTCATTCCACGTGACCAAAATAATTTGCTGTGAATTGAGAAGACCCCAAGTATTTTCTACTAGTATATATAAAAGCTACATCTCTTTTATTTTTCATCATTTTCCTTAGTTGCATTTCTGCTTTTTTCTTTATTTTTTTTTATATATGATGGACCAATATTAAACTATTGACATATGCTTGAATTAAATAAAAAATCATGTCGTATAAAATCAGGGGAGTGGTTCAATTCAATAGCTTTTTTTTGCTTTTATTATTTGATGAAGAAAAGTGGATTGGTGATAATGGGCCGAAAACCAAAACACGCAAGACACATAAGATATCCTGCGGAAATATATCAACGCCAGGAAGTTATATGTGGTTTTTTTATTTTGTTTTTTAGAGCCCCTTTGTGTTTAGAAGCATAGACACTCCGAAGAATTTATATACATCTCTTATTTATATATTTTTTTATATGCCTTTCACTCTGATGGCTCAATATAGAATAATATTCTAGTTCAACATTTCTCCCATCGAAACAATTCATGAATGTTAAAACATAAATATGTATTTTCATTTTTTATGGATAAAATATTCCAAGGATATCGTAACGCATTATTTTCGACGACATTCTGTGCGCTCATTATTGAAATAAATATTCTTCATGGTTGACAAACGACGAGGAGTAGCAAATAGTAGTAGTGGTGCTAGATGAGACAGAGAAATTGATAAAAATGGATAGGGATCAATATAATATATATTTGACAGAAGTATTTTGATATATATTCATATCGATTTTGTCTTGAATTTG
Source organism: Aphidius colemani (assembly GCA_030523065.1). NCBI lineage: Eukaryota > Metazoa > Arthropoda > Insecta > Hymenoptera > Braconidae > Aphidius > Aphidius colemani. Next base: position 4,825 of record JAPYYR010000121.1, on the reverse strand, counting down.
GAATATTGCGTGTACACGACAAACATCAAATAAACTTGATTTGCACACATCAAGCTTATCCATATTGCTCTACCAAACTTGCAGCACTTTAAAATTATATTTTTATGTTTTATTTTTGAATATATTCCAGTTTTCACAGTGAAACTTTGTCGTTTTATCCACTCAAAAGTTTTAGTATTAAAATCTCGACACATATTTTTCATTTTACAATTTTCTTCACTGCAACTTGATGTTATGAATATATCTATATGTTTTATTTTCAATTGGTTTCTTTATCTTGAGAAAAGCATTTGTAATTTTGATGAAAATTTATACTATTATGATGATGAAAGCTTAATCATTTATCATATGAAATTTAGTATTTCCATGAAATATTCACTTCAGAAATTATTTTTAAAATAATAGTATCTTAATCCTGATATTTTATTTTCATATTTTATTTTCTTATCATATTGTCTTTTTCTCTTGTCTGTAAAATACTTGAATTTACAAATTAAATTATTATATTTATTTCTTTCAAGTTAAAAAGTATTGTTCATAGAAACTTTGTTAATTAATTTTTTTTTTAAATGAAAATAATAAAATAGCATTATTCTTTCTGCAAATGAATGAGAAAAATTATATGATAATTTAATAATAACAAAATATTTTTTTTTGACTTCAAAAAATTTTAAACCTAAACGAAAAAATTCAATTACTTAATTTTATGTTGACATAAAATTTTTTAATAACATTATTATAATTTTTCATTGCTATTTTTCCGGCGGAATTTCTCATTTCTCATGTAGAATCAACTTTTCCAACAATATTATACATAGTGTATGGAAAATATATGAAAAAACTTCTTATCAAAAAAAAAAAACTTGAAGTGTCAAAGTGTGCGGTAGAAAATTTTGAAAAATAGAAAAAAAAGTCTATACATAGGAAGAGAGAGAGAGAGGAAGTTGAATAGAGAAGTAGAGAATAAGCAAGAGTTTAAAAAACCCCAGGTCAATTGTGTCAATCCAATACTGTGCAGAGTTTTATTCTCGAGAGCAGCAAAGAATTCTGTGCCCAGCGACTAGCATTTTCACCCCTATTTTATATATATCATATACATATATCCACATAGACATCCCATATATATATTTGCAATAAAATCTATGTATGTATGAGTCGTTGTGCCCCGCTGAGCGCATCTCGATGCACCATTCTCTTGCATCCCTGCGGCAGGGGTTTGTAGGAAAAACGAAAAATAAAAAAGATATAAAAAATTTAAACAAAAAAGGCTTTATAAAAAAAATTATATACAAATACATATATATTAAGAGGGTAGAGATGAGAGAAAGAAAGGAAAAAAACGAAAGAAAGTAGCAAAATAAAATGTGAGTAGAGAAAAAAAAGACGTCGGGTCGTTGCTCTGATCCAAATGGCTTGTCCAGAGAAAATGACTGTGTTGCTTTTCCACCTTTTTTAATTTCCACCCCTCAGTCACCTCGTGCTCAGTGATCTGCAGAAACGAATTTAAAAAAAAAAATTTAGAAAACAAAAGATATACTTTCTACAAAATAAAAGTTTAAACAAAAAAAAATTAGGAAGAAAAAACAAAAAATAATTGAAATCTACCCCCTCGAGCCAATATTGCAATAATTGCATTGGAAGGTTTTTTTTTTTATATTTATTTTTTGCTATTATATTTATTTGTTTATTTATTTTTTTTTATTTCTCTGTACAAGTTAAGGAGTATTATAGAATGTCGATAAACTTGGAGAAGGAAAAAGAAAAAATTTTCTATCTATAGATTTTTATAAAGGTATATGAGTAAAATACTTTTGAAAGTTTTTGTGGAAAATAACAAAACCGATATTCGTTAAACATGAAGAACAATTTCAAGATACTTAACTAGGAGCTAATATTCTACTACAACATTTTTAAAAAATATATATATTTTAATGTTTATGTTTTTCGTTAATTTATCATTATAAGCTTCATAAAATCCTGATAAATTTTTATTTTTATAAATACAACTCGTGAATCTCATTAAAATTCTTACAAAAACGAACAAAAAAACAAATACAATACATCTTTGCATGAGAAAAAATAAAATAAACTATATTTATCGTTTTTTTTTTTTTTTTTTTTTTTATAAATATAATAAAAATAAAATTAATGAGCCTCGACGTTAGTTAATGATTTTTCAACATTAAAAAAAATAGTTATAAAAAAATCAGAACAGCTATTCCCACTTCATCATGTCCCCATTTTTCATCCAGTTCTCTGGGCTAGTACGAATCGGACAATTAGCAGGCATACTTTTCTAGAAATTTAATTAACCCCTCGTGCGACCCAGAGTGAGATAGATAAAGTAAAGAATAAAAAGAGAAAAAGGTAGTTGACTTGACACAGAGTGCCCCAGCGTGAATTAGACTATATAGATGGCTCATTTATTATAAGGCAAAGCCGGTCACGTCAACGGGGAGCGAGGAAAGTATCTTAAAAAATCAACGAAGAGGAAGAAGCAGCATCATCTGAGTAAAGAGATAAAAAATAAGAATAAGAAGATGAACAAGAAGAAGATGAAGAAGTGTAGTCGAAGGCAAGGTAGTAAGATGTCAAGGGGTTATCTAAAACCCAGTGTTATATGTTCACCAGCTATGAATTATTAGGTAGCACACGCCAACGTGTAAAAGAGACATCTTGATCATTAATTAATTAGTCAATTTTAATGTATGAAAATCCACTTAAGTTAGGTTACTTGAATAATATCAATACATATATACAAAGACATGTACAGCTAGTGTTAAGTATGCATTGAGCCTATCCCATATAAAGCTTCCAAAAAGCTTCATATATATTATAATCCAAAAACCATTTGTGGATGATAGTAGTTGAGAGGACGGTAATATGTGTGAATGAGAGAAAATCAAGAGAAAGTACCATAGAGAAAATCAAGCTCTAGCTTTTGGCTTACCACACATGAACACACATATACACATAGACGGTCAGGGCTTTTAACGATTTTTGCACGTGAGTTAAATAGTACCTTGAAATAGTCGCACATAAATAAGATTTATTGGTACGGTGGATGATGGGATTTGGTAAATCACCATTTTGATAAATTCACCGTTGCCTCAAATAGAAAAGAGGGTGAGTGCAAAAATAAAATGCTAAATAGTTCGTGGATGAATGTTTTGAAGACAACTTAACAATTCAACTTGCGAATGAAATACAAAGTAGAAAACAAAAAATAATATATATAAGAAAGTTGGCTAACATAATCTGCTGTGATTTGTTCAATCTTCCCATAGGCATGAACCCTTGGCTATGGTATGGGTATACTATCAACAATCCCGTGGGACCGATTGTATTCTATTCCGGTGAATAATTCAACACGGTCTCTCTTCTTCCTGGCAGCGTTGATTCCATGACTCTCCTTCTTTTTGTTCTTTTTTATGTATCTTTAGTTTTTGTTGTCGCTGCTTTTACTATGTTTACACTACTTTGACAATGTATTCTCTGTATAAAATAGTCCACTGGATATACCTGTACACATAGCTTACCTTACAACACAAACGGGTATCGAAACTTTACTCTCAATCTGCTTATTTGCTCAATCCAATAAAAGAAAAAAAAAGATTATTTATTTTCTTTTATTGAATTGTATCAAAACACATATTTTTTTTGAAGAAAATCAAATGACACTGTCAAGTTTTACATCTTCAGAATATATACAATTTTTTTATCAATTTTATTCATTTTTTTTATTTTTTTTATTTTTTAAACTTTTCAAATACAAATTGCGTGACTTGTTTTACATTCGTGATGATATACAAATGCGTGATGCAAAATTATTTTTACTATTCTTGAGAGTTTTCTTTTGATACGAGCTAACATTGTGAACATTTTTTTTTATTATTTAATATTATTTTCTCTTCATTGGCTTATCAAAATCCACGATCTATCGAGTTTTCTGTCACGTTGTTTAGTTTAGTATCTGTGTGTTGGTTGTATATATATATAAATAGGCTGATATATAATAATGCATTATGAGTATACATACACACAAAGTACGATACTCACGCTATGTTGTATCTCAACACAATAGGTTTGCATTGGGTGCAACACAATTTTCAATTAATTTGAAACTCTCTATGCCTCTTGTCTCTGTCTCTCTTTTTTGAAAAACAAGTCGACCGATTAACATGCTCTCACGTACAGTTTAGCCAAGGGGTTTATATACTACTGGATTGGCCCAGTTCACGCGATCTAGAAAATATATATATATGTATTTAACAACTGATGATGGGAACTACAAAAACTATATAGACGATCGGTTTTCGTAAAACGCAATTGTGAAATCAGACTTAAAAGTTTTTTTTTTTTTTCCTTCTATACTTGTGAGCTGTATTATCTTGAAGTATATCCAGTAATCAAACAATGACTTGTACTAATTATTGAAATTAATATTATTTGTATATGTCGGAAAAATTCATTTTTCATTTCTTATCAGGTAGGGGAGAGTTCTTTGACTCTGATCACGACAACTTTTATTTAATTAAAACTTAAAAAATCATTGAAATTGCTTTTTGAATAAAATACCTTTGGTGATATTTAAATTCATAATCAAGCTTTTTCTTTTTTTGTCTAATTTTAATTGCAATTATAACGATTTTTATGTTAATTAAAAAAAAAAAATGATAACATTATCAAGAATAGCTGGGGGAAAAAAAAAATGAATTTGTCAAGATTCTTTACAGATAAATTATCTCTTTTTTTTTTTTTTTTTTTTTTTTTTTTTTTTTTTTTTTTTTTTTTTTTTTTTTTTTTTATTTTTTTTTTTTTTTTT